>CM067079.1:5923745-6213745 GCA_033980235.1 Diadema setosum
GAATGAATAGATAGATAAATGAATCAATATATTATTAATATTAATAATAATAATAATAATAATAATAATAATAATAATAATAATAATAATAATAATAATAATAATAATAATAATAATAATAATAATAATAATAATAATAATAATAATAATAATCATAATCATAATCATAATCATAATCATAACAACAACAACAACGATGAAGAAATCCAGATCCGGAATTTCTTTGAGGAATATCACATGTATCGCTTATCAAAACGTATTTCATTGCTTCTAAGCAGGGTGGCAGCAGTTTTTTTTTTATTGTTAAAGACGCAAATTGAAGCATTGTCTTTGTCGCACCTTATTCTTAAGGTTAAATTGGAATTTTCACATCGCGCCAATTACAAGACCTTGTTCCCTACAACCAACTCAGCACAAAGTTTGGTGTGTGGGACGAGTAAAATCATTTTCATGTCTGCACGAGAATCAATAACCTGCTAATTGTCAAAAATCTGTTCCGCGAAGGGTCTTAATCTTCTTGCACAGTATAAGGACGACGTCTACTTTGATAGAAAAATAGAGAAATAAAACAGAAAAATAAAAACGGTTTGATTTTTTTTTTTCTGTCGGTTTCTCGAGATGCTTTCCATGCATCGTTCTAAAGGAATAAAGCAATGAAACTTGTCGAATACTAAGGTCTTTATAATGATTGTACATCCAAAATATTATTGTAGTATATGTGGTTTATTTTCCCCAATCTTTTAACTTTAACCCACAGTGAAAAGACATACTCTTTTCGCACACAAATATATTTCATTGTGTGCGTGCCTGCATGTGGGCATGATACACGGGATGGAAAGAGAGAGAGAGAGAGAGAGAGAGAGAGAGGGGGGGGGGAGGGGGAGAATGGGAAGAGAAAGCGAAGAGCAGGAGAGGGAAAAGGCAGGTATTTTACAAAGTGTCGGTAGACAGAAAGCGAGTATGGAGTTACGTTCGGCCTGGCCGCAAAGGTGTAAGCGGCTGGCTACTTAACGGTACCCGATACCTCCATGTCTTCTTGACCTGCAGAAAGGGCGTTTCGCCTGTGCGTATTACCTGTTCGAGGACGGCAAGTGTTCAACACCAATGAAGATAGGAGCACGCAGGCTTTAGCGCGTCCTCCTGATTTCTGTGACCTTTTTAACGTGTAGATTAAAGTGATCATCAGAATAATGTTTCGCAAGACAATGTAAAAAACAGCTTCTCAAATCTTGGACAAGTTACAGTAAAAAGAGAAAAAAAAAATCGACACTCGTCTGAACGAACTCATTGAGCTTCGATCTACCAACCCTTCTAAAGACACCTTGCATGACTGTGGTGTTTTTATCAAAGCAAAATTATGTAAACTTTCTCTTTGCGAAAGTTGTCCTGTCATTACCAATTCATCAAAGATTCATCCAAACAAAGATCACCATGCAGTTTGAACGTATGGCCTATTAGCCTAGAACACCATAGTGGGGGGGGGGGGGGGCGAGGAAGAAAACCTGGGTATACGATATAATTTCGATCATTCAGCATCTCCACTTTTTGAAGCATTTGATAATATTTTCCATTGCTAGTGATTCATTATTGCACCATATCAAAGACACTGGAGCATTATAGGTCTATGCAGCTCCCACCCTTTAAGCTATAGAGACATTATCAATCAATGGCTCTAGAAGAAACGTCTGCTGCTCCTCATCCTTTTCCGTTTCATTTGTGTTTTTCTCATTTTCCTCTATCTTCAAGTGCTGCGTCGTCTTCCAATTTCGATACCGGCCGTACTTCAGACGTTCACTCGAACAACATGTTCTTCTCGAAAATCCTTTAAGTCAAAGTGACACAGATTGTGACAGTTTCTTCGATTTGACTTGGTTTGATTCGTTGGTTCCCATTTCCAAGCCTTATTCAACGTATTGTTATGAATATATTTGCATCGCTTCTTACCCGACTGAAAGGAAAAATTTACAGTGGGTGGTCCAAGATTGTGAATAAAAATAATATATTCATAAATCTTCAGTATATACAAGATGATGCCACACTTTTGCCTACGCTATAGAGTCTGCAGTATATGCATCTCATCCATAGCTGCTACGTTTAATGTGTCTTCAAACCGACTAATGTTGTTCCCAAACCTGCTAATGTTGTCCAACATCAGGCACGTCCACCCACTGGTAAATATTTGATATAATTGACAGTGGAAGTAAAAATTGGTATGAGGAAGGAAAATTATCATCGGCGGGCGGGAAAGGGTTGATTGAGTCTGGGAGATAGCGGAGAAGCACATACCAGACGAATAATGTGCATGGAGTAATTCGATCATAATATTTACAACACATTTAGATAACCGTCACCTTTATGTAGTGCCTAAGCAATGAAAGACGTCGGATGCTCTTCCGTTGCTTGGCAACCAGGATGAAAGCATTTACCTAGAAATATTATATGAGTAATACATACCGAGCTACGTAGATTTCACCCATGTACCATAATTTTGGCAATACTCGGCGTACGTGTTATATTCAAGCGGTTGGTCCCAAGTGTTGACTTAAGCGAAGCATGGCTCAGTGTGCATTTATCAGTTGACGAATAGTCGCCTACATTATTTTGCAGCACAGGATACGTGCCCATACGAGAGCCAGGACAAAAAGGGAGAGAAAAGTGAAAAAGAAACAACTAAAAATTTCCCTCGCAAGTTTCGCGCGCACCGGCAGGCGAGCGGCGGATCTACTTCCGCCGCCAGCCATAATGAACATGCCAGCTATGATCATAATCATATCATTAATATCGGCTGCGAGGCAATAAACAGGGGGCCGTCTCGATATTTCCCTATTCCAGGAAGCTGTACAATCGATAAGCATGCACAGTAATAATACGTCTGCGAGCGACAGGCGGTGAAGAAAAATCTATAGTCGGAAGTTCAACGAAAACTATAGCTTTTAAAATGAGCCTATAGAAAATGCTGCTTGCTTGTGTTTGCCTTGTGCGTCAATATCCGAACGATTGTATGAAAACATCTTCTTTTTGACCTTTCATACTTACATGACACAAATTCATGTAAATTGCAACAAATGTGTTTGTTTGAATTGTGTTGGTTTTGTATTATCACACAGTTCAATACAGCAACAGTCGCAAATGTACATCAATTAAGTTTCTATGCTGACGAAAAAAAAAAAACTTATCGTAAATGGCTCCTCTTCGAGAAATGATAAATGGAATCTTCTTTCTTTCTTTCTTTTTCAAGTTTCATGCTGACTTTGGAGTGAAATTGGATTCTATAATGTTCGTTCGGAGGGTTTCAGTAAGAGGCTAGACATTTCAAATTATGCGTCATCCTGTCACCTTTTCCAGCCAATGCTTTGCCTGTAGCAGCTGCCCCTTACAAAGGTCTCTGTAAATATCTGACACTTATGTAAAATATTGTTACTCTCATTTATGTAAGCTAACACACACAAAACACCCATTTTCGCCCCACAGATAAATGCACCGATATATACATTTCATCCCCATGGGTTTCCAGATTGCAACATTTAAGCTGTGTTTACCGCTCGTTATACGGACAGGTTCGTGACGGGTGTGTAATATCGGCTATCACCATGCATGCTCTTAGCAATTTACTGATTAAGAACATGATCTGTGGGGAATGAAAAAAAAAAAAAAAGTGCGCGCATGATATCAGCTCCGGCGCTGTCACCAGCGATCGTGCGCTTATATTTTGGCCGATACCACTGGCATGTGCGGATGGGTAATTGAATTTTCCAGGGCTGTACATTATCGTCCACAATGCAAGGGCATGTTCTCGTGCGAGACTGCTGTCGCTAAGATTGAAATGAATAGGGGAGAAATTGCCTCTGTGGTACAGACACGAAAAGGGGGTGGAGGTTGCTAAGGAGGCGGTAATGATAGCGAGGCCCGATGCATTTGCTTGATGTTTCACAGTGGTGCACTCCGTTACGAGCTTAACTCATCGACACACAGTCATCCATGTTGTACCGGAATGCGAATAGATTGCTTTTTCGCGATCGTATCTATGGAACTTTATGTGTACGATGTATTGATGTAATTTGATATGTATAGGCTGGGAGGGAAACGACAGTGAGAATGTATTGATAGCGGATGGCTTCACTTTAGTTTGATACAAATAATTGATAATTCAGCCACAGCAGGCAGATACGTATACGCAGGTGTATAACGTTGTCAGTTCTGCATCAGCCTTTAATGTGTGCCTTCATTTCAAGGGACGTATAGTTATTAAGGTGTACGATGCTGCCTTTGAAGTGGATTATGTGCGATGGGAGGGTAGGGGGAGGTGGGAAGGGTCATATATCAAACTGGCAATCCAGAGGCTGAGCGTGACATTTAATGCCAATGCACTGCCCATTGAACATGAAATGGTTGCACATGAACTGAAAAAAAGTGTTTTTACGGAGAGTGTGTGCCGGCACACGATGAGATCAGAAAAAGGGATATAAGAATGATACTAACAAATCCCCCTTATCATCTATACGTTGTCCTTAGTTTTATGTATCAAAACAATCACGTATTTAGACGATCAGTATATACAGGAAGTAATAAAAGGATGGGGTATTTTAGGTGGAGGAATATGAAACAATGGCAAGAGCACGTAATATCATATTCACTGAATGGGTTAAGAATGATTATCGTTTTCCTGGGCGCAATTAAAATGCAATACGGTGCTCGATCAATGGATGTATAGGCTACGCTTAAATGCACATCTGAGGTTGCAGTGGCGTAGATTTCGCTAGAAACGTAAACACGTGCTCTCGATGAAACAACAAACCTAAATAACCATTAAAAGTTGTCTCTCTGATCAAAATGCAAGCCGTAATTGAATATTTGATAGCGATCGTTCGAACTATAGCTGTTAACGTCATGCAAATCTAGCTGTAAAGGCATAGGATGTTGATGGAAACGTGAACAATAAAACAAATCAAACCTACACCGTAATTTAATATTTGGTACAGCGACAACCACGACCACATCCGGAGGGAATAATTGATGAAATTGTGCCTGTTTCAAACCCATATACTAACCTCCTTGTCCTACGGAGACAACAAAGTGATCCCGATACGGCGACAGATGTGGGGGAGGGGGTGTATGAATTATCCTCTTTGAATCAAGCAAGTGCAGGTGCACACAAATACGATTGGGTAACACGCTTGTCGCATATTGGTATTATTTAGCTATGAGTTGCGTTCCGTGCTATATAGAGAAACATTAAAGTATTATAACATGTGAAATATGTTTTTTTTTATATATATATTTATGAACAATGAATTAATTCCTGTTGGTCAAAGGGGAAAGACTCAGGGAAGGGGAGTGGTGATTCAATTTATGTCTCTTCTTTAAGGTGCTTTCATTACTGAATATATTGGCACAAGCGATCTGTCACGCACATTTACGCATGCAGACAAAATGTGTATTATCCACACTGATCCAGGGACCAAATTCAAACTATGCCTTTACGAAATCCAGCCCTATATGTTTGTCTCACTGCCTGCTCATTACTGCTTGCTGCAATTCAATGTGGGTTTTTTTTTTTCTGTAACGTGTCAAATGATTAGCGGCATCTAATTTGCTGAGCTCAAAACAAATACAGAAATCATTCATATATCACGCACAGAAAGTGCTACAAACACACGTGACAGAAATTAGCCCGTGATACTATTGAGCGGATACTGTATACTCGGAGAAGACGTTTCTTGAATACAGATTGCTTATAGCGATCGATGGTGGTCGCAGGCGAGAGCAAAGTAGCAACAAACGAACAAACAAACAAACAAACAAACAAACAAGCTCATATCATACGTAGCATATTAACTTACATTAAGCACATAAAGCGATTCGTCCTTGGTCTGCATAAAGCAACAATCATTGACAGATATGGTAATAAGTTTTGGCCGTTATTTAGCTCGCTCTCTGTATATGGCACACCACAACTGAATGAGAATTATAGATCATCGTCGTGAGGTTGTCTCCAGTCGAACGAAATTGTTAAACATTTCAATTTCTCATGCCGCGTCCGCTGATCGTACTTTCATCTTTTTGACAAGACTTGAGTTGCTGGGATAAGCAATGATAATTCAACGGGTGCAATTTAGATGCTGTTCAACATGTTAAGGACTGGATCGATTCGTGTTCACTCTGGCCTTCTCGATCTTCTCTGCTTCTCTTGCTCATGATAGAGTAAATTGTATTTCTTTTTTTTTTTGTAACGGCTCACAGAGTTAAAATTGAAGACATCAAATAATTACTAAACATGATGTATTTACGTCGCTACAAACACTTGAGTCCAGACATGAACAGGAGTCGAGTTGATAAAGTAAAACAAAAGATTACATAAAACATAAACACAAGAAGAGCTAATTTGAGACCATTCTATTTTCTGAACAGATCTTAAAATCTCACATTATTGTCTTCAATAGAAATAATATCAACTCAATTTTCACATTCTACGGGTTTTGTCCCACCTAACGGAGATGTTCAAGCGCGTATAGATGTAATAAGTTCCAATTCCCCAAATGGAATCTCGGGAAAAAAAAAAACACCCAGCGCAAGTTACGGAACATTATCATGAATGTCTTGACAGGAAATGAATTGTCATGTCACATTTAATATGTCAAGGCATTTGGCGGTGTCGTTCTCTTAATGGAAAGTAACAGAATGCCACATACATGTACATGGGTGGCTAAGTTCTCTATGGTGACGCCTGTCCGCGTGGCATTTGCCGACAATTGTTCGTCTGTTGTATACCCCTGCGCCAAAAAGCCAATTCACGCTGCTTTACCATCTCGCCGAGACCGAAGCTATATACGCAAAAGGTCAAAGAGGCATATATACTAACGCCACGTACCACAAAATGCCCTTTTGCCACGCCACACACTGCCCAACGTTCTTCATCGTCTAACAGGAAGGAGAAGCATTCACATCGTACAGAGAAATCGTCCCCATTCCAACGGAGGAGGGCATGTATCACCTTTAGAAGCAAGCACCAAAAACGCAACCAGTCGGTTTTTTTTTTTATGATAACTTTCTGTACAGCAGGCATACATGGCCGAGTGTATAGATATAATTATTATAAGAAGATGATGTTCGTTTATCCAGTCCTCGCGAACAAATCATATCCAGGCATACACACAATTATTTAACATGTTTAAAGTCATTTTCCCCATCATCTTCAATACGAATCAACGCTGATATTAACAGAATTGTATGAAATATATTTCATTGAACAAGAAGCTTATAGCGTATTGATTTTCGTATAAACATTTACAAAACACGAAACTGTCGGTCTTGACAAAAACAACAATAACAGACAAACAAATCCAACATTGGAAGGAATTCCCCTAAATAAATAGACTAGAATATAATGTAAGACTTACATATGCAAAAAAAAATTTAAAAGAAAAATCACACACACATACATAGGTAAACACACACACACAAATATATATATATATATATATATATATATATATATATATATATATATATATATATATATATAGGTTATAGGTATATACATATATATATATATACATGTATATATATATATATATATATATATATATATATATAGGCCTATATTATGAAATGAAAATAAAATGAAATAAAGCATTCGCTGAATATTCTCAAACTCGATTAACAAAGACTACGATGTCACACCGAGCGTAAAGGTTATCTTGGTAATAGGTTGGGTTAAGGCAGTCACGAGCTCTCATCAGTAGCGTGATATACAGTAACCCAAACTCTTGTTACGGCTGGCCTCATATTAATATTAGTCATATGGCAGAAAGTATTTCTTTTTTTCCCCCCATTCCTCCATGGTGATATTGATTCCTCTCGACAGTCAAGTTGATACTCACGTGTGGACACACACACACACACACACACTCACTCACAACACACACAGACTGATATGCATATAACATTGGTGTTTATATTATTCAAGTTTATCATTATGTACACACACACACACACACACACATATATGTATGTACATTGTATATATATGCGTGTGTGTCTGTCTGTTTGTCTCTCATTTTCTCTCTCTCCCTCTCCATATATGTGTATATATATATATATATATATATATATATATATATATCTTTGTCTCTGGTAGTTGTTTCTTCTGGAGATATAACTCTATACCATCACTCTACATATTATTGTGACAAAAACAACAACAAATTGAATATTGAGTAAAGTGCACACAAACGCACCCTCATTTCATCCTATATTCGTAATCGATTTCGTATATGCATGTATCCGTTTGAGGATATCTTGGCAAGTTCGGCTTAAATGACTATAATTTGGAGCTTTGGGACAAGTGAAGAGATGAATACTTCATTCAATCTTCTTGTTGTTCTCTTGTCAAAACATTAGATCAATATTTTCCTTCCCTCTATTCAAATCGTTCTCAGTTTCTCTTTCTCAAACACACACACACCCACAGATACATTCACCCACGCACCCACACACACCAACACACACATACACATCACCCTCATGCACTCAGGAGAGGATTGTCTATAATCTATCCTGTTAGCACGATTATAGTTTCCCCTCGTTATAACATTGACGAATGACGGGGCCCTGAGAGAAAAATGACAGGAACGGATATACAACGTTTGTAATTGTTGATTTAAAAATCCCTCCGCGGCTCGGCTCTTTGAACCCTACTCCCAACACCGATGTCGGGGATCGGAGGATCTTGGTAGATTTGGTGATCCCGCTTGCACGGTTGAAAAGCTGTATGTCAAACATTGTATGATGCATTGTATGCAATCTTGGCCCTCTCACCTGCCTTCCTTAAAGTCAGTACCTGCATGACCCGGTCACATTTTGAACTATATACAATCTCGTCATGGACCACCATGTCTTTTACCATCTACCGTATAATACCCGTGACTATTAGACTACTTGTGCAGAGAGTCATGGAAAGTAAAATATATCAATACCTTCCAAACAGGGTTGATATACATGACTTGTATAATATACACGTTTTTATATTGATAAATAAACTATACTCTCACATAGATCAATACCTGTACAAAAGATATAACAAATTTCACCCATATGACTCAAACTATTCATCAACTTGACGAGATGAAACGGAATGAAATGAAATGAAATTAACATTCAACTTGACAAGATGTGAAATCACTCACTCTAGTTTCTTCAAACTTCCTTAAAAGCTCCGAGCAGACCTAAAAAGCATGCATATAATAATATGATATAGTGAGTCAGAAAAAAAGTCCCATCACTTTGAAGTTGTCCTGTTTGAAGTATGAACATTTTAATCATGGGTTTCATGATATGTCTTGGCAGAGGTATCCTCCCAGCATTTTTGGTACCCAGTTTCATTTGGATCTTACATGCATGACTGAAAATATAACACATTGCACAATCTTTAGACTGCAAAATCTCACTTGTGCCAAATGATTGGGTGAAGATTCTTTCAAAACAAATTTTGAAATATTGTATAACTTATTTCTATGGCATATGTATATACACACAGAAAGACACCAACTCACACACACACACACACACTCGCATTCACACACTTGATGATGAAACTTAGGATTGTGATGGTGGCGGTGATGGTGGTGCTTGGTGGCGGTGAATGTGTTAGGGGAAAATTTGTTAGGAAATTATCACTTGTTAAACATTCAACGATGTTCTTAATGAAAAAAAAAATGCTTATTGAGAAAAGGAAAATATTAACACTGTACTATAAATTGTTACGGTGTGTGTGTATGTGTGTGTGTGTGTCTTTCTGTGTTCATATACCACAAGTTACACATCTTTCAACATTTGTTATAATCTTCAGCCAGCCACTTGGTGCAAGTGACATATTGCAATCTTCTAAAGATTGTCTGTTATTCAGTCATGCATGCAAAGATTGAAATGAAAAGGATACCAAAAATGCTGAGAGGACACGTTTTATGAAACCCATAATGTTGTATTATAAAACCCATGATTAAAATGTTCACACTTAAAACACGACTTCAAATGCCGAGACATTTTTTTTTTTCTGACTCACTCTGTGTGTTGTAGGCCTACGTATAAGGTAGTCCAAGTGTTGGTATAAAAATCAAAATTAGAACAGAACTCAAGACATGTATCATGCTGTCCATACCAACAGTTTATTTGCAGAACACACAAATGTTGGGGCTTCCTGCCCTTTATCAAGTGATATTCACTTGACAAAAGACAAGGAGCCCGAAAATGTGTGTTTTTCAAACAAACTGTTGGTATTGACGGCATGAAACGGAATTGATCTCATGATTGTGAAAAAAAAATGATTATACTCGCATCGGCGCTAATTAGTTGAGAAGCGACAGGCAAAATGCAGATTGAGACACTGATATTTCGCGTAATTCTTTGAAGTTTTAAAGGCTGCACCATGCGACACACTCTCTTTCTACGTACTCAAAGAGAGAAATTCTCACCTGATATTACTGTATAGCAACCGAGCTCATGTCATTCTGTCAGCCTCCGGGATTGTAAATTGCACGAGAAGAGCGTGTAAACCAGACCTTGGTGGGTAATCCACGAGCGGGTGATGTGCAGGGATGCGGCGATTACTGTAAGAATGCAGGTAATTGCGCCCCTGCGATATCTATCACACACATCCGGTACTAGTATTCCACAGCTCTGCGCGCAGACGATACATACGAATACGACTGGCGACACACACTAGCTGATGGGTTTTCTAAATTCTCTCCGGCTACAAGCCCTGCGCGGGATGCGATGTATACACGTCGGCCCCTTTTTCTCATAGCATCTGCACGCCCAATCGTTTTATTAGTGCAGCAGCGCTGATATTGGCGTGCGCTTCTTCGCTTGATACAGAAAGAGCGACCACACGCTGTTCAGGGCATGCATCCCCTAATTGCTAACGTCATCACACGGAATCTTCGCTTTGTCTACGGGCTACACCGTCAGGATTGAGGTTGTGTCTTTGATGATACTGCACCCCCCCCCCCTCCTCATGTGTACGACCATCTATAATTTTCCCATTTGTTTATTTGTTTGTTTTAATCCTGCTGACTTGTTGCAATCGGATGTATAATGATTGAAATCGGAGAGCAATAAGATGAGAGAATGACGGAGAATAGGAAGTGGAGGAGGAGAAGGAGGAGGAGGAGGAGGAGGTGGGACGAATGAGACTAAGAAGGCGACTGAGATGGAAGATAATCTGAGGGTAGACTAAGAGTGGTGATGAGAAGCATGATGGTGAGGGAGAAAATGAAAAGAAGAAAGAGGAGGAGGAGGAGGGAATGTGAAAAGGCACAATAAGGGAAGTACAGAGAGAGGAAAGAGAAAAGGCAGAATAAGGAGAACAGATTGTTTTGGAAAAACAAACAGAGGATGAGAGAATAGAGATAGAGGAGGAGGAGGAGGAGGAGGAGGAGCGGTCATATCACTGCATGAGCTTGAGCGGAAATCAAACTAAGAAAACCCCATTTTAGAAACAGCGGCAGGGAAAAGAACAGTCCAATTTCCTCCGTCTCTCTGGAGAGTGCATTTCAGTTATACATTGTATCAGCAGCTTCTTTTCTAGAAAGAAGATAATTTTAGTGGCAACAGGACAACAAAAATCGACTATGCCTCCCCGAAACCATAACTGTTTCTTTGCTGCTGACATTATGAATATCAGAAGCATATTATGCTGAATAAAGAATCTGTAAATTTCGAATAATTATCTCCCGCTTCTTTTGATACTAAATGTGTGATCTCATGAATACTAGAACAAGATAGGCCCATCTTGTTCTGAAAAAAAAAAAAACTGTTGAGAAGGCACTGCACGGAAAACCACGGGATATGATAAGGTAGATGGCTGGTGATAGCTTTAACACAGATTTATCCGTTTTCAGTGAATATAAAAAGAGATGATTACCTTGGCAAGTACTGGTTTTGTGACAATCCATTAATCTTCATTGTTCATGCATGTGTCCAGAGAGGGGAAATGACGATGCATGGATATCAAGATAATAATGGGTAAAACGGCGTAGATATGATGATAATAACACTCGACGGAAGATCTCTGCTGCGAGTTCCTCAAGCCTTTTCGCAAGATCTCTCCACCATCCGCCCTCCCGAGTCTTTCTATATACCCCTCCCCTCAACCCCCCCCCCCCCCCAGCCCTACTGGTGTTTCCTCGAAGCGGATATCACGATTGACTGTATTGAGACGCGGCATCTTCTTCTCGACTCATACAGACACATCACATCTTCTCTCCTTTCCCCGCATCCCAAAGATAATATCTCTGCAGACGACTTGCGTCACACCGACCTATATTGTGCCTACACTCTGAAGGTTAATTATCGGCGCGAAGACAGAGACCAGGGAGTGACCAACGGCGGCTAAGGAAAAATTAAAGCTATACGGCATTCCTCGCACGTCTTTGAGAGAGTTATTTTAATAAGATATGTCTCAGTATAAACTTTGGTATCGTGATGGCCTATGGAAAAATAAATGAATAAATGAAAGAATGAAATAATAAATAATGATAATAATAAAAATAATGATAATAACAATAATAATAACATAAATTATGTGATGTAAGATATATACAGATCCATGTTATTTTCTCTGAATGTTCTAAGACATCTTCTAATTGGTTCGAGACTGCCTGAGGAGGTTTATATCAAATAAAATGTATCGATGTGATTGGGACTTCATCGTCGTGACCATGATGGCGCACAACATCTTGCTGTTGTTCCTAATACACTGATGGTCTTCGTATAACGAAGGGTATTGACGATTTTTTTTTTTAATCCCCCCTCTCTTCATCATTATCGTTGTACAACACACAATATGACCATCTCTAGATCGAATTCCGGGTTAGAATGGAGTACATGTATAGGTAGGCGACAGACGGCGCCCAACCCATGTCATCTAGTCCAAGTGCATCATAATAATTACTGCTGTATTAATGAGCTTTTAGATCTGCGACGCGAACGCTTAGACGACGCTATTAGGCAAAAAAAAAAAAAAAAAAAGAGAAAATAGTAATAAAACACAACACATGTAAACAAAAATGGTGTTCTATACATGCGCGAGACAGCTGTTTCCATTGTCCAACCCGGGAGATGTTTTAGCGCTTGCGTCGCAGATTATTTATTTATTATTATTTTTTTTTTTTAATTTATTTATTTTTTTTTTTTTTTGGGGGGGGGGGAGGGGTTTTGGAATTGGCTTCCTTATGCCTAACTGTACACTACATGTAACCGATTTATGCACTGACATAGTAATGCAACCGACTTATTGCACAGCCCATTCAACCATCTTTTCTTATTGTGGACCCCCCCCCCCCCCCCCACACACACACACACACACAAACGTTATGGCTGACATATGTTACAGCGCCTTCGGACCGAACAGGTCTATAATCGACACTGTGCATGTAACACTATGTCATGTAAGTATACAATACATCACATTTGTGGCACATGGAGCAAACAAAACATATACCAGGCAATAAATGACACATATTTACTAGACAGTAGTCACAAGTGTTTTAATACTTTATTCGAAAGCGAGTTAGCAGGCAATGAAATGCACGGCTAGAATCACAATTATTCATAGCGTAATATAGTCCAAGTTCTATACGCATGAGCGAATCAATGCCATGCTGCGTCCCTCTCTTCAAATTATAGAATTGAGACTGTCCAATTGATCTTATCCCTGTCTCCAGATCTTCTCTGCGTTGCGCTCTTTGCAAGTCAGGAATTGTACAAATGCAAGGCTCTTGAATACAAAGAATAAATACTACAACCTACTGGTGCATTAAAGTGGATGGATATCAGCCAGACGTTAAATTATACATTGTAACTGTACATAAGATTTAAAAAAAGAAATAGAGAACCCTATTAAACCCAACAGAATTATACAGGACGTATATTTAAGGAAAAAAAATACAAATGAACACTTCATCTGGGGAGGCAAAGTTGCGTTCAACGCAACAGACAAAGCGCCGGACCAGGCCTAGTCAAGCGTCACAACTTTCGTTCGTATTCAGCACAGGTAGGCCTACCATTTAGAGTACTTCTTCACCTGTCTAAACGGGATGATGAGAAAATGTAATTACCTTTTTGAAATGATGTGTAGCTCACCTTGTATCTCACATGTATACAACTTCTTTGCGAGTGATTCTGCATCATCTTAATAAAACCAGAAGACACAAACTTTGTAGAGTCTAGTAAGCATCATTGCTCTTAATCTAATTCTAGGCATCATCTCTTAATCTCAATGTTGTCAAAATTATTGACATTGCTACGACTATTATGATGATGGATGATAATAATTATCATAACAATATAAGCTGAAAATATTATATGCTACTATAATGCCGCATGGTCTAATTAACCATCCACGGACCTACAGGACATGACAATGGGGATGTATAATATGAATTTATCATAATTATCATTCTTCTTGTTATTATTATTATCATCATCATTATCATTATTATTGATATCATTATTATCAGTAGTACATGTAGTAGTAGTTGTTGTAGTATAAGTGTTGTCATCATTATCAATGTTATCATCATCTTTATCATTTTTACCACAAATATCTGTATTTACAGCATCACCGTCTTTAATATTATTACTCACTGCAAAGTCATCAACCATTTAAGGAATCCAGAGAGGATATCTATAAAACATGAGAAATGCTAAGCAGCAATGAATACAAAACTTTTCTTCTTCTTCACTGAGAAGATGACTTCTTGGGAGCCATTCGTTCTTTCTTTCCTTTCATTTTCCTGCTGTTGGTGAATGAATACAATTGCTATGTCAGATCATGGCATCAATGATAGCTGTACACTTACTTGAGGAACATTTATCTACAAAATGATCCTGAATTGTATTAAGAGTCCATGTGAGCACGGTAAATTATGTCACTATAGATGTTACATTATAAACAGAGGCTTGACAATAAATAAAATCACACCCACAGAATTCCTTGGAAAATCACTTTACATCCGTGTGAGAAGTGTATTGTAAGATTATTTTTTTCTCACACTAATTTAAGACAAACACACAAAATGAACAGAAATCTGTAATGTGTAAATAGTAATATGAGTGTTTTTCAACCACCTGTGCTCAAGACACTGTGGTGCCAGCATTGTCCCATTATTACTGAACATATCACAACATTCCTGGCATCTTATCTCATCAATGAGGTAATCTTTCCGTCAAGATCAGTTAAGTGAAACATTACATTTACATCTTGGTAAAGTAAAATAAATGCACAAAAAGATATTACAGAGAAAAAAATCTGCAGTGAGAATCTTACTGGTACATCCAAGATCACTCTAATACGAAAAGATACATTTCTGAGCATAAAAGCATAAAAGCATAAATACAAGCACATACATTGTGTCTTCTACATTTTGGAGAGCAAAAAATTTGGAATTATCTTGGCAGCAAAAATACGAAAAAAAAAAAGAAAAAAGAAGGTGACGTACTCTGTCCTGTTCTGATTTTTCTCCACATGTACCAGCATTAATGGGATGCATCAATGTTAAACATATATATGCCAACAAAGAAAGCATAATCACACCCTCCCCCCCACACACAAACACATACACATGCAAGAGTTAAAAAAATCAAGAACTACGCTCACAAAACAATGACACAATTGCCCCGTTCTAGTAAAGAAGGAAGCAACTGAAAAGAAGCTGTTTCTTTTGAAACAAGCAAACAGTATCTGCAACTTTTGCAGTGTTGTATTATCTTAATTAAGATATCCCGAAGTAGAATGTAAAGTGTTCTTGCTTGAAACTAGGCCTCCAAGGAAAACATGGCAAATGCAAAAAAAAAAAAAAGAAAAAAGAAAAAAAAAACCTCTCAGAATGGAATGATACACATTTCTTAATGTTCAGCACTCCCGACTAAATTCCATAGTCATTTCACCACATTAAGGCAAATTCATCACTTTGTACACACATATTTATACACACACACACACACACACACACAGAGAAAAATGCATTCACTGTGCAGAAAATGGCCAAATCATGCTTACAGTATCTGCATTCAAATAATATTCAATCTCATGCAGGTAGGTTTCTTCTTCCTCTCCTAAAAGAGAGAGAGAGAAAAAATGGAATGGCACTTGTACTTCAACTTGGGCAAAGTTAATGCTGAAGAAATTATGTCTTAATATAATGGACAGAGGAGAGTTGAAAATAATACATGTGCACACAAAAGAGTGGCCGATACCTTGCCTATACTGGTCCAGACGAAGCTGTGCTGTTAACCCGTTGAGCACATGTCCCAAGTGCATATTCAGGCAGGTGTCTATTGGAAATGCGTGTTGTAACAAAATCAGTCCGTCCTCAATGGGTTAACCCCAACATACCTGGGCTATTTTGTGAGCTTAAAGTCCAGGGGGGGGGGGGGGGGGAGCATGTTGGCCCTCCCCCTATGATTTCAGCCCCAATTCGCGCGTTCGTTACAAAAATTGGCACACACGTCACTCATGATGCAATCTATAAGGCTGTGTTGTTAAATTTCAATAAATCGCTTTTTTTTTATTTTATATGAATTAATTATGTTAATTTATGCATAAAATTAGAATTTGGCTGAAAATCATTAAATAAAGCCCCCCAAACTTCAAAATTTTTTGCTTGAGGACTCTTTGGTGAATTCTGATTTAATTTAGGTCAAAAAAAATTGGTTATCAATTTTAATTTCTTATGTATTTTATTGTTTTTATAATTTCTTATGTATTTCTTTGTTTTTTGCTTTTTGTTTTTTATTGTTTTTCAATGGGAATCATTGGCAACACTATTTCAATCATAAGAAACATAGAATTGTTTTTAATCACTAAAAGTAAAAATAATGATACAATTACGAATTTCAGATAGAAACCTGATTTGCATTGGTTTTGTACACAAAATCACATTTTTGAGCAATTTTCAGTCTGACATGCACTTACATAATGTTGCATAACTTCGAAACCACGTACCAGGACATCACAAATTTGGTCTTAAAAGTTGCGCAAGGCTTCAAGGTAAATTGTCATGAATCGCCATGTGGATGCGTTCTCGCGTTGCGGAGATGTCGCACGAAGTGTCGAGGGGGGGGGGGGGGCCATTATGGCCCCCCAGGTAAGTTAGGGTTAAAGCCCAATCAACTACACACTGTCAAATCTGAGGGGCTCATAGAGTCCAGACCAGGACATTCCTACATGTCTATCTAATACTGTTACTACACAACACAACACTGACTCTAATTCTTCTGAATACACACAATTATAGCAATAAAAATGCCTTGTGGTTGTACCTGATAATGTACCTGATATTCCATACCAGTTAATTCAAAATAATAGAACTATTATATAAACACTTTTACCTGCAATAATTTACATCTTATTCTTCTTGTCCACAATACGGGTTAATGATACATATCATATAGTGGTAGCAAAATTAATAACAAAACAAGATTTTGTATGCACTAAACCAAACTAGGCACTTTGAACTTTAACTCTCTTAAAAAAAAAAAAATAAAAAAATAAAAAAAAAAAATAAAAAAAATAGTGATTATCATCTATATCAGCACCGAGAATTTTCTACCAATCACTGGCACAAAACAGATGACTACTGAGGTATAAAACCAAGTACGCTTGGGATTTCTCACATTTACGGCCAAAAATGCTTTCCTTGTTGATAACGTTAACCCATCGAAGACTCACCACAAATTCAATCGGGCAGGTGTCTATGGAAATTGTGTGTCGGAGCAACATCCGCTCATCCTCAGAGTATGCCCACAGTGAAGGAGGATGTACAGAGATGGTATGATAACTTTTATCCGCTAAGCACGTCCTACAAAAATATAGATAAAATCTCATTCATAGTCACTAGTAGTGTTACATAATGTCTAATTATCTCGGGCAGTTAACACTTGCCTAATCACACGCATCACCGCTCACATGAATTGGTCCAATTGAAAAACAAAGCTATTCACACTTCACGACACGCACCGTCAAGACAATAATACCATAAATACAGTCTGCCACCAGTCCACATTGCATTTGCCTATTCTATCTACACACAGCTGGTTTGTCTATACGCAGCCTTCCTAGCGCAGACAAGCACAGTCCCATTTACCACAATTGGCGTCGGCCATCAAATTGCACTTGATTTCAGCTATATACACACTGTACATACCTGGTAAGGATGACTACAGAAGGCAAGCTTTACAGAGCAGCAGACTGACAAGGAGCAAAAATTCATTTTTTTTTTTTTAAAGCAAAAAGATCATCATCCAGTAGTGAATGAAACACTGTCTTGCCCTGTCACCTTTGCTCATGCCAACATTAGTTGAATAAATAATTAGGAGTAGGTCAGGCAGTGCTGTTATTACAAGAAAAATGGTCAGGTGTACAGCATTTAATGCCGGTAAATCTAATAAAGACACTTCTTACTGATCATAGTGTTATGACAAGAAGTTGGGTATGCATTTCCACACCATGTCCCTAGGCACGGTCAGACTGGCAAAAGATCGAGGAGTTTAAGATCGCGAAGTTTGGGCCATTCGTACGCGTGCAAGAAAGAGTGCGCCGTCCGATGGCTAGTGATTGTGATGTAACAATGCACATCTGAACATGACAATGGCCTCACGCTTCGGAGACAACGCCCGCAAACAGATCGAGAAGTTTTGCGAGAAGTTTCGCGGGAAGTTTGTGGTCACACTGGCAAAACTTCGAGATCTTAAAGATCGCGATCTTAAACTTCGCGATCTTTTGCCAGTCTGACCGTTCCTACTGTTGACTTTTAAAGCATTCAGTGCAATCAGATGAACAGAAATATCAGGAGATGAACAGAAATATCTACTTGAGTAAATGCCTAGCCCAGGGGAGTAGTGGCCATTCACAAGAAACCATAAGCAGTCTTGACAGGAGCAGTTTTGCAGATGAACACATTGCAGGCTACACCATTTTTAGGGGGTCAAGGCCGCTGCCAGCAGTCAGTACTTGAAAGCGCCCCACTCCGCTGCCCTCTGAATGAAATCCTTCACGTATGCCTCGTCCAGCTTCTTGAAGGCCTCTGTCTGCACCACCGCGGTCATGTGATTGACGGCGAACTTGAAGCAGAATGCCTCAAGGTCCTGGGAGAACAGGTAAAAAATGGTGATGGCAATGGTGATATATATATAAACAATACCATCCCGGGATGGAAATCCTGATGAAAACTGTTAAATTTCCCTTCAAAGAATCTTTCCCTGAATAGGAGGACTTACAAATAAAGATGAAATCATTGTGAAGTGCAAGGTGTGAAAATGTAAAAATTGCAATAAGATATGAGTGAAATTCTATAACAAACAAGACATGATTATGAATATCTTGTATGAGAGGTACCTGACATGGCATTTCATTCATTCATCAAATTGACCAACGGGGCTGTGTACCTGAGACATTTGTGCATTTTATTTCACAATGTTCTTCTTACAAGAGACCTGATTAAATCACTTTCCTCATATTTTGTATATTTGTACATGTTTAAACTGCCCAAAGACATATCTTAGAAAACAAAGAAGTCTTGCTTTTGGGAAAACTACATCATTTATGGTGCATAATATAGGATCACCCCCCCCCCCCCAATACATACAATAATATTCACTTTAATGTATGATAGCAGATAGCAAACATAGCAAATCTTTCTGGTATTACATCAAATAGATTTAATATACTATGGGGAGATTGTCAAAGAGGAATTTTTGTCCTGTCTGCAAATATCTAGAAATAGGAGGGAAAACGTTAAAGCAACAAGTGCATAATATTATGCCATACTTTCGCAGACATAACCCCTGCAAAAAATGCCAGGTTGATCATCTAGAAGGATGATTTAAACTGGCACTAAGGCATTTCTTGTGTCACTGAGGGATGTCTGGCGATACGCAAGTCAAGACAAGGATTAAAAGTGATAAACCGGGGAATATATCAATACAAGATTGAAAGTGATATGCGAGGCAGTATATCAATACAAGATTGAAAGTGATATGCCAGGCAATATATCAATACCATCATCTCATGCTAGCACTGTGTTTTGGCTAGAATGTAATTTGCTCTCTCCCTCCTTCCCCCCTCTAACCCCAATCCACACCAGGATGTTTCCGCAACAGAGAAAAGTTTGTTCTACTGAACTTCAGGGACACTCGGTAGCTCTTAGGCATATACCTGGATCTGGGTTTGGTTGTGAGCAGATGGAATGCAGTTACAAGTGGAGAATGCTATTCCTGGCCAGACAGATTTATGGTAGAAATGTTCTTAGTAAGATGAGTATGACAATAAATAATGATGATGCATTACAGCAACGTATGGATGCAGGCCAGATAGTCACTTTGCTCATCTACATCTTAAGAGGTATGCATCAAAGGGGAAATCTACATGCATCAATGCATTCAAGACAACCAATCCCTTTTGCATGCAAATTTTTGAAAAATTGGTGTGAACACTTTTAATATTTGGAAACCTCCTGTAAATTTTGAACTCAAGAGGGTCTTTATTTGTTTAGTTAAATTGACTGATTAGATTTGAATAATTTTTTCGTACTACGAAAACAACTACAAATCTAAACTACTAGTCTAGTTTTACAGACCTGTGTGATGCACTTAGTTGCACATGTAGTTAATGTAAGTGGTGTGTTGTTATTTGCCATCGATAACAAAGTAAGAGAAGCTAGTGAATTTTTCTTTTCTGACAGCTTGAACATGCATATTTTTTGTTTGAAGTAGAAGTTGCACATGTAGTTAATGTAAGTGGTGTGTTGTTATTTGCCATCGATAACAAAGTAAGAGAAGCTAGTGAATTTTTCTTTTCTGACAGCTTGAACATGCATATTTTTTGTTTGAAGTAGAAGTTGCACATGTAGTTACTGTAAGTGGTGTGTTGTTATTTGCCATCGATAACAAAGTAAGAGAAGCTAGTGAATTTTTCTTTTCTGACAGCTTGAACATGCATATTTTTTTGTTTGAAGTATAAGTATCACATTACAACCACAGGAGGATTAATGTATGCAGCTGTGCCTAGTACACAGAATACGTTACGTTGAGCGTTTGGTGCATTATTTGAATTTTGAAACTGATAGTCCCGGTGGTCAAATGCGTACACGGGCGCATGGTGCAAGTTTCCTATAGAGACCTACGACACCATCGACTCCTCTTTAGCGCTTACGCTGTGGCCCACTTCCCCTCGAGTCCGAAGAAGTCCGATCCACTGGAGCCAGTGGTTCGATTACAGTTCGGCTCATGATTCGGCCGAGGGGATGACAGCTTTAGCAAACTTCTTTTGTGATGTCATAATAAGAAACACATATGCACGCACCCTGGCATTACTACAGACTTCGTGATGCGCAGAGAAGACAACAAAGGCAACATTACTTAGCAACATCTACGCGATTTACTCTTGATGACAGCTCAACTTTGGCAATCTTCGCATCAACACTAATGGTGATCGGCAGTATCATCAACAGCGCCCTCTACACCATGCCGTCAATCTCTCGTTTGAGGCGAGACCCCAGCCGAACTTTTTCCAAAGTGGGGTGCATTTATTTGTCGTTTGAGAGTTGGGAGTCGAAGTACTTGTCCATTGCAAATAAACTTTCTGCTCGGCGTGACAAACCTGGAGGCCAAGCCAGGGTTTGATGACTCCAGCAGCTGTCGTATTACGTAAGAGCATGATAAGGATATCTGCCTGTGGCAGACCATTCAAAGTGAACTCAATTTTCTCTATCCTTTCTAAAGTTTTCAATTTTATATTCTATTGAGAAATTCTATGGTCATCCATTTTACATTTCGAACGAAAAAAATTGACCCGTAAATAACGAAAATACAGGAATAAGAAGGAGAGCATTGCCAGTTTGGCGGTGCTATTTGGCAGTGAGTTACAACGGGGAGGTGAGACTACTCCCTGGTTACAATCAGCCTGCTGACTGGATCGCTGAGAAAGCAGCTGTCGTATTACGTAAGAGCATGATAAGGATATCTGCCTGTGGCAGACCATTCAAAGTGAACTCAATTTTCTCTATCCTTTCTAAAGTTTTCAATTTTATATTCTACTGAGAAATTCTATGGTCATCCATTTTACATTTCGAACGAAAAAAATTGACCCGTAAATAACGAAAATACAGGAATAAGAAGGAGAGCATTGCCAGTTTGCCGGTGCTGACAATGTGCTATTTGGCAGTGAGTTACAACGGGGAGGTGAGACTACCTCCCTGGTTACAATCAGCCTGCTGACTGGATCATTGAGAAAGAGAGAGAGAGGGAGAGAGAGAGAGAGAGAGAGAGAGAGAGGGAGAGCGAGGGGGAGAGAGGGAGGGAGAGGGGGGAGAGATGGGGGAGGGAGAAGGGGAGAGCAAAATGGAATGACAATAGTTCCGGTCACTACAGTACAGGCATGCTCTGTCTGCATACGCTGAATGTCTACACTCACACACACACACGCACACACACACGCACCATGGAGCTACATGGCCCATGCCAAAACCAAAACAATCTCCTCCTCTCGCGGTGCCCCCCCCCCCCCCTCCTGTGGCGCTGTGGCGATGACTGATGCTTAGATTAGGCCAGGGTCAAGAAACAGGTGTTTTATATCTTTGACTTTAAGTCATTGATTGCCAAGATATGCACTGGCATTATTTACTGGGGTGTAGCCTCTTCAAACGAGAGATTTGCGTCATGCTACCGGGACTATGTGCCTTTAACATTTTCAGTGCCAATGACTCAAATGTGCACAAATTCCACACAGACATCTATGAACAGGTAATTAATGTGGCATGCAGAGGGTTAATGTGCTGTTTGCCGATCGGCACACAGACTGGAGTACTTTCTTTGCAAATTGGCACGGATGTCTGGAAACTAATATTGTCAGTGAATAGAGATTACTTAGTAATCCGCCTAATCCCCCTAATTCCTCACTGCCTCACCATGGGCTTTCCCTTGGACTGCTGGATGCATCGCTACACCTGAGTGGGCTTGCTATAACTTTACCAGTTTGGCATGATTACTGAATGCTGATGATGAAGCTTGAGAAGTTAAGCCTGGGCATATTAAAGGGAACCAGTACCTCGTATCAGGGTAATTACCCCCCCCCCCCCATTCGAATTCTTTGTAGGTTCGAATTAATTACGGCATACAAGGAATAGAGAAATCCAAGTTTTGCAAAGTTTAACAGTCAGTAGATCCCTAGAGGGCAGTAGACAGCTTGTGACGTAATTGTGGACATGTCTCCAAGGTTTTATTAATAAAATTTCACATTGCTCAACTTTTCTTAACAATGAGTGTAACTCCTTCTCTGAAATCCAAATATGGCACAAAGGAATAGAGTTTGCAAGTGCATATTTTGAAGCTGGACCATGTTTATTTATGCAACTTAAAGGGGATGGCTAGTAACTCATCAGTGGGAATCAGTGGGAATGCTGGGGGATGATTGTTCCAATTCTTGTGGGATTCATTTAAGAATACATTATACATCTATTGTTGTGTGAAAATCATTTGCTTCAAAACGGTCTCATATTCAAGTAATGTGCAGTTTAATGCACCGTCACTGTACAGGAATGCTAACCTGGAAACATTACACTGCACATTACTTGAATATGAGACCATTCTGAAGCAAACAATTTCCACACAACAATAGATATACAATGTACTCTTAAATGAATCCCACAAGGATTGGAACAATCGTCCCCCAGCATTCCCACTGATCAGTTACTAGCCATCCCCTTTAAGAGAAAACTTTAAAATACTGATTTCTCTGTTTATATAAGAATTTGCTCAAACTTTCAGTCAGGTCATGTTCCTACAATTTTTTCTGCTCTCTTTTCACACAAAACTAATTTTCAGGGTGGATTTCCCCTTTAAATCCTGTCATGGGGGTACTGGGACACATTCCACTCTCTGACACTGTAAATCTTGTATTAGATGACTGGGAAGCGAGGGCAGACTCACATTCGCCTCGTATCTGATGGAGGCCGCCAGGAGGAGGGCGGCATTCTCGATGTTGATCCCCTGCTTGATGATGCGTTCACACTGCTTCTTGAGGTGCGACTCACAGTACGAGTTGGCAAGATCCAACAGACCTGAGAGAAGGAAAGCGGTCGTATGCAAAACGTAAGGCACAAAATAACTGATAAAGAAACCAATAATGATATCTATGAATGGTGTTAGAAAGAATAAGAATATCACAAAAAGTATGAGTGTAGAGAAAAAAAGAACCCATTAGCACAAATCACTGTATGAGCTTACATTAACAATTAATCATGAATCATTCTTATGTGTGACTGAATATCATACATACTGTGGATGGAAGAAAAGTTAACTCTGCCAGAAAAATAAACAAACAAAAAACACCTGAAACCCCAAGTCAGCTCAAGTTGATGTAAATGACGTGAATGCAGTGATTTTGTTTAATTTCAAGACACAATTTGTGTCATTTTGACCTGCATATAAACGTGTAAAATCCCTCAGCAATCATCATTAAACGGAGTGTTCATTTGTGCGCTGTAACATATTTTCTATTTTCTCCCCTTTGCTTATATCATTCATGTAGCACAATGGCTTGCATAATTTGTGAATCTTTGAACTAATGACTGGAATCAACTATTCCTTTGAAAAAGAGAGCCAAAAAAAAAAAAAAAATGAGTATATACGTGTGTGTGTGTGTGTGTCTATTTGTGTGTGTTTGTTTGTTGTGCACATGCATTCAATGTAGAGGGTCATTACCATTCACTACTAAAATAGTATTGGGGACTCGTACATACCAATAGCATCTTCTGGGGAGAGAGATACTTGGTCAGTGTACAGATATTCCAGGAAGGCTCGGTAGACCGGATACGAAAACTGGGTGATTTCAATGACACTGTGTGAGGAGGCAAGATGAAGGGAAGGGGAGGTGATCACTGATGCACCACAAATGGTAGCACCCAACAGTGCCAATTTTACTCTCATTTAAAGTTTCATGATATATGAAATGAAGGAGCACATTATGTATAATTTGAGGAATTGTGAATGCAAATGTCTACCTTGTAAATCTCTACATTGAATCAGTTGAAAAAAATGATCTTTATATAACTGTGTATAATATTTCATATCTTTGTAAACAATAAAATTGAAGTTCTCCCTGTTGCAAATATATATATATATATATATATATATATATATATATATATATATATATATATATATATTATATCTTAATAAACCATTTATCTGTTTGTTTCTAATCAATAAATCATAAAGGAATGACTGCTTCAGCTTTATCAAATGGAAGAAAAACTACAGATTTCTGTTCGGAAGTTCCATTTAGCTGCTTTCTCTGTTCTGAATAATTGGCACTACTCTCTCTCAATAAAAAGACAACATGAATGTGTACTGGCGTCCCCAATAAAATTTCTAGTACAATACATACACCACCTACCTCGTTCTTTCACAGAATTAAAATGCCAAAACAAATATGACAAAAATACTAATTAGAACAAGGAAAAGTAGAAATTACGCGGTGCGTAATATATGTCCCCGCCGGAAGTAGCATTTAGTAGCAAAATGTACAATATAGGTAAAAAGATGAAGGTCAAAGGTCAAAGAAGTCAAAGGTCAAAATTCTATGTAGAAGTTTTGAAGCCCTCACCTAGTGCCATCACATAAAGCAAACGGAATCGAAATCGGGTTAGAAATGGCAAATTGCATTTTGTAGCCAATGTACAATATAGGTAAAAAAATCAAGGTCAAAGGTCAAAGAAGTCAAAGGTCAAAATTCTGTGTAGAAGTTTTGAAGCCCTCACCTAGTGCCATCACTTAAAGCAAACGGAATTGAAATTGGGTTACAAATGGCAAAGGAGTAGCATTTTGTAGCAAAATGTACAATATAGGTCAAAAATCAAGGTCAAAGGTCAAAGAAGTCAAAGGTCAAAATTCTGTGTAGAAGTTTTGAAGCCCTCACCTAGTGCCATCACATAAAGCAAACGGAATCGAAATCGGGTTAGAAATGGCGAAGGAGTAGCATTTTGTAGGCAATGTACAATATAGGTCAAAAATCAAGGTCAAAGGTCAAAGAAGTCAAAGGTCAAAATTCTGTGTAGAAGTTTTGAAGCCCTCACCTAGTGCCATCAATTAAAGCAAACGGAATTGAAATCGGGTTACAAATGGCGAAGGAGTAGCATTTTGTAGCAAAATGTACAATATAGGTCAAAAATCAAGGTCAAAGGTCAAAGAAGTCAAAGGTTAAAATTCTGTGTAGAAGTTTTGAAGCCCTCACCTAGTGCCATCATATAAAGCAAACGGAATCAAAATCGGGTTAGAAATGGCGAAGGAGTAGCATTTTGAAGCAAAATGTACAATATAGGTCAAAGGTCAAGGTCAAAGGTCACAATTGAAATTCTGTATAGAAGTTTCAAAGCTCCCATGTAGTGCTATCATATAAAGCAAACAGAATCAAAATCGGGTTAGAAATGACGAAGGAGTAGCATTTTGAACATTTTGATCACACACGGACGCACACACGGACGGACACACGGACGGACGGACGCACGGACGGACGCACGGACGGACGGACGGACGGACGGACAAACACACGTACGGAGCCCGTTTCATAGTCCCCTGCTCGAACTCGTTCGGCGGGGACAAAAATGTATCTATGACTTACTCTTTGCCATTCTCCTCCCAGTGAGACTGGAACATGCTCCTGAAATGTTGACACCTGAATTTGAAATTCCAGCAGGGAGGAAAAGACGTTAAGCAGCATCTACAAAAGTCACTAAAAAAAGTGTCTGCTCTTCATCTTCATTGCAAAAATAGGATTGCTTGGTTGAATACATGGCCATAGACTTCCCATGCAGATGTGCAGCTTGAAGCATAATCAAGGACATATCCATCCTCCTTGCACTGGTGCAACTATCTTTAACTACATGACATTGACCATGTCAAAGGGCAGCGAAACTTACACCTGAAATGTAACCAAAAACTTTAATTCTGGAAAGATTACCTGCAGCACCATTTTCACATGGTCAGCTGGTATTCAGAGGGCAAGATTTGACTCATTCTGATACGACTAACCATATCATTAGAATGTCATACTCTCAACTCTGGCAAATATATCATCATTATGGTAACATATTCAAATATAATACCCCGAATCTAGCTAATCAAAGCATTGAAATAACAGCTCAGTATTGAAAATTGCTACCTTCCCTCTATGGCTTGGTCTAGAAAAAATTATATTTCACAATTTCAAAGAATCAAATATGATTGTTTTTACGAGGTCAATAAAGATCAAGAAGCAAATGAAAATGCATGTAAGTGAGCAGCCATGGGACCAGGAGCTAGTCAATATAAGGACATCATCCAAGATCCAAGTTAAAAAGAAACAAAACATAAAGAGCAAGACCCAAATGTAATGAATTTTGTGAGGAAAGGATTTTTTTTTTCAAAGTTGAATGACCACAAAACTCACCTGATTTTCAGCAGGGCTTTGTGAACATGGATACTCCTGTCCTCCACCATGAACCTCAGGTCACATGTTTCCTGGTTGTCGAACGCCACTGCCAGCGTTTCCTCCAGAGCTCTTCTGCCAGCAAAATTCTCTGCAAAATTACAATAAATTGCCACTTTCAAAACCCAGGAATAGTATTTCTTGCAGTCATTGGCAAGTGCACAATGCAACTGTTTGATTGAAAGCAACAACGTACACCTTTGATTTCAAATGACTGGGTACCACATGCTTTGACAATCAATATTTTGTTGTCTGTGATACTGAATGACACACTCAAATGGTCACTAGTCATATGACCATAACTCCTCTTGGTCTTTAATTTTGCTTAAAAAACAACAACAAAAAGGACAGCTGCACAAGCATAATCAATTTTACAAAAATCTATAAAGTAGCCATGTTTCACATGAACAAATGAGGAAATGGTCTTCAGAAATCAACTCATTATCACAATTCATCTTTTTCAAGGCACCACTTGACTGATAAACTGCTTCCTGACTTTCAAACAGTCATAAACTTTCCCCAAATCTCTGCACTTCTACTGATTTCATTGATTTGTCGCACTCTCTTTCAATAGTCTTGATAAGGATTAACGTCGCCATGAGTGACCTTCTCGGTAAAGCAGAAAGATTATCAAATAATCTTACATTCGAACTGCTGAGTGTTTTTTCCCCCATTTATTTTTCATTTCATTTTGTAAGGTTTGACATTAATTTCTCTCCTGATTGTCACATCTTTCTGTTCTTATAAGTCAGGGTGATGCCATGCAGGGTCTAGGGCAATTACCTTCTGGGCAATTACCCTGTGATCCTTCCCCTGACCCTAACCATAAGCCTGATCCTAATTCTGAACCTAATCTTAACCCTAACCCAAACTCTAATAACCCTAAACCTAACCCTAATCCTAATCTTTACTCTAACCTTATCACTAACCAGTATTTAGCTGGGGGTAATTGCCCTTGGGAGGTAATTGCCCTGATACAGTCATGCAGCTGACAACAATGGTCTTTGCAGGAACTAAGATGTTGGAAGATCTAATTTGGTTTGAGGTATCCTTCCCACTGCATTAACATCACGGTAGATAATGCGGGACACCTCAAACCATGCCACACCTTCTCCAATGCCCTAGCATTGAGGAACAGTGTAGCCTAAAACGACCCGATGGCTGCAAATGAGAAGGCTCTGCGATGTGCCAAGTCCTGGCTAAATATCTAATGACTGTAAGTGTGAAGATGTTGGATGCAACAAATAAGAAGAAGCCACGAAAATGTGTGTGAAATACTGCACATACTTAAATAGTTTATGTAGATGCTAGATACGACGAAGAAGAAGCATCACGGTCTTACCGAACGTGAGAAGCTTGTACGTGACAGCGGGTGAGGAGAAGCAGGCAAAGACGTCGTCCAGGCAGGTGAAACGCGTCTCCATGGGCGACAGGACCGACTGACCCTTGCACTGACCCCACATGTAGACCTTTCCCGACTGGGCGAGGGCGGCCGAGATGTGGGAGTAGTGGGTTGCTGCTATATCAGTGAATCTGGGAGTGGGAGATAACCATGATAAATTCCCAAATACGAGTTCCAATGCCGATAGTGCGATTTGTTAACAGGTCTCATATGCTCCGTTCTCACATACACCACTACAGTGACTCGATGCATCCATGCCTTCATTTAATTAAATTACATCGTTGGTGATCTTGCAGTGCATTATGTGGAAATTTTGTGAGCACTGGGTGTGTATTAGGTGCTTGTGTGTTTCTGCCAACTCTAAATCTACTCACTGTCTAGATGCATTCCCTTATGAAATAAATTATATGCACTCCAGTATTCCAATTCCATGGGTTTGCCACAAGTAATGCTCTCGGTGCACTCAGCTTAAATTCTGCCATTCACCCACTCTCATCCGCAATCTATAAGAGGATCTTCATCCTCAGGAAATTCTCAGTATCGCCAATACCTAGGTGCCAGGAGCAGAGAAGCGTTTTAGATGCATTACGGGATAGCTCAGGCGACAAACTTGCCCCAGTTTTGCCTGCGTATGCACTCAGGACACATTCTGTCTTTATCCAGGGGCATTTTTTGTTGAAGATTTTCTCCCTTTCCATCATGTAGCCAGTACATTGCAGCCTTGCAGCAACGACCCCTCGTTCTAATGACCGAAAATCAGTAAAAATCTTAAATCTTAAACTCTTTTTTAGTTGAATTCTAACCGAAGAAAAAAGCAGCAACGAAAGAAAAGCAGACAAGAATTGCAGTGAACTGCATTGGAATTAAGACGTGCGCAAGACAACCGGAAGTGACAATGGCACCGAGGAATCCCACAGTGTATCTGTGATGTGGCTTCTCAGCATGCGAAGAAGTATTCTGCGCATTGGCGATACCGTGAATTTTGTCATTCGAAAAAAAAAGTCTCCTGCTGAAAAGCCAAGTGAAATCAATGGCAAGGAATTACCTGCCCAAGTCCTCTGCGATCTTGGTCGCCCCACACAGATTGGCCTTATTTCCCGTCCCGAGCTGACCATAGGAGTTCGCCCCCCAGGTGTAAAGATGACCCTCATCTGATAGACCCAGCGAGTGAGCGTATCCACAGGCAATCTGCGGAGACAAGCGTCACACAGGGAAGCGGTCAAAGTCTGTAATCGCTTAATCCACAAGGAGTTAGTTTCATTCTCACTGTGCTGTGTACTCACTGTTTTGATGAAAAAAAAATTAACAACAGGAAACAAGACTTAACACTTCAGGAAAACAACAGACAGGATATAACTAACAAATATGCGTGTGGAGGCTTTTTGTTATGTTTGTTTGTTTGTTTTTCAGGAAGAGGGATTTCCAGGGGAGGATAACACCAGCATACTTAGACCATGGACCTACAGTAGGTCCATGCTTAGACTCACTTTGCTCATATTGATGGATATTTAGAGTGCTGACTGTTATTGCATGAATTCAGCATCAATAAAGTGGGCAAGTGGCTACTCTGTACCTGCCATGCTAGCCACATCAACGTGCATGCAGACGATCACATTATTGCAGTGTGCCCTGTTGCATGGCCCAAATAATCCATTCAGGTCCTAAAATCCTGCCCTTTACTGAGATTTAAATCATTATACTGATTGTGCTACTGTATACGCTATCATTTTTGTGTACAGATATTTTTCGCGAATGAGGAGATCACAGACATGTTCATGCGATGTTGTTTTTCGCGAATTGACACTGATGCTATCGTAAATGCGCTGTATTACTTCAGCGCATGGCAACATTTCCGCATGTTGTTAATATGCAATCCAACTGTGATTTGCAAAATTTGCAAAAATTAAACCCTCGCGAAAATAGCAGCTTATACAGTATTTCACATCTGAGCTTTGGTGTCACATTGCAAAAATGTTACAATAATAGCCAGTGTGCCGGTAATAATTACTGCATAACTCTACTAGTGCTTCATGTTTCTACTCACTGACCTGTGAAATGACCACACCATTGAGACTGGACACCTTGCAGGGGCTGGGCTGGTTCACATTGTTGCCAAGTCCCAGCTGACCGTTGCCGTTGTAGCCCCAACCATACACCTAGAGGGGTTGTGAAGACAAAACACTCTGCTATCACAGATGTACATTATACATGGTAAATTTTGCAGTGTTTTTTTTTTTATTTCATTAAATTCTGTGATTTAACCAATAAGATTAACAACTCCCAAGCAGTAAAAGTAATGCCTCCAGTAACACAAGTGCACTGTATAATCATCATCTCCAAAATTGCAAATCACTCACTTTCTTCTTAAAAAGGGTTAATGTGGCTCTAAATCATGAATTAAATCAATTGTGAAATATTGCCTTACAAGCCCTGATTAACAGTATGTAGTAATAGTAGCAGCAGCAGCAGTAGAAGTAGAAGTTGTGGTAGTAGAAGTACATTGTAGTTGTAGCAGTAGTAGAAGTAATTGTAGTAGTAGTAGTAGTAGTAGTAGTAGTAGTAGTAGTAGTAGTAGTAGTAGTAGTAGTAGTCATAGTAGACGACTGAGGAGCAACAGTTGTTGTTGTTGTTGTAAAGAGATGTTATCTAGAACAGAAATGTCGTCATAGACTTCAATACTGCATATAGATAAATTCTTTCTCTTATTGCACCAGTCCTGGAACTTACCTCTCCACTCTCCAGAACAGCTAATGATGATGTTTGCCCACAAGCTATCGATATTACTCGTTTTCCGTCTGAATTAGGGGAAATTTGGTTAATGATAATTATACAAGTGAATAAATGGCAAAGTTTTACCATTAAAGTTTTCAATGATTCATAATGACAAATCATCTGTTTTATCAGAATAAATGTTTTGAATATTTTGAAAGATACTAGGCAAGTAACTGTAGTTACTTTTTTGTGTGTAATGCGCTTTCTCTCATGATATTAAAATATCTTAAATAATGATACTATTTAAGACAAGGCAAGTTTTGTAAAAATCAAAAAGTTCCAGAGTTTATCAATTATGACAAACTGAATCTTCAGCCTGAAATCAATAGATCAAACATTGAAGCTGATCTTAACAAACAATGGCTAAATGTATGCAGTAGTACAAAGAAGATTTTCTTCCATTTATTACTCACACCTTCTTCATCAAGTACTACTTCCACATTTTCATCACAATAGAAGTTTTAGACACACTCTTGGTAGAAAAGTGCTCGTCAAAATCCCTAACTTAACATGTAATACCACCTTTCAATAAGCTCATGCATCATTGCTTGTCAAAATCCCTAACTTAACATGTAATACCACCTTTCAATAAGCTCATGCATCATATTATTTCCAGACAGGGCAATAGTGAGAAATATCTTTACAATTAAGTAAAATGTACTATGTTGCTTTCTGTGACATGTAAATTATTAGATCTTACACGCATGCTCACATGCATGCTCCTACATACAAGACTCTGAAACAAAAACAAAAACAAATGGGGTATACTGATTTCTTGTCAGTGCAACACCGTCAATCCTGACATTTTTTCTTTCTCTTTGTACACGAATCTCTCACGAATTTTGCTAAGAGCCAATATTCGCGAAAAGAACATTAGCTCCAATTCAAGAAAATTTCATGCTGCACACGTTTCTGGGTTTACAGTATCTACATAGCTGAGTTATCAATTTATCTACAATCATGCTTACTTAGAACTGAAGACACTCTCCTTGGTGTGTTGATGTTCGCCGTGGCTCCTGACCCCACCTGGCCGCAGTTATTGTATCCCCACGCAAACACCTATGTAGCATCAACAACGATAACAGCAAGAAACAGACATCTTGATAGCACACACGACAATAACACAGATGAGTATACTATTAAATGCAAAAATACTGGTATGTACTACATTAGGCAGAGACGAAACAATAGGAGATTCATTACAAATGGAAAAACTACATGTCATCAGCTGTGAACCAGAAGGGCGCCATCGCATTTTAAGATTTGAGTGTAAATAAAGACGGAGCAATCAATTTTCATGAAATATAAAGCCTATTATTATCAAGTGTAGGTAGATTTTATATAGGCATTGTTCCAAATATTGGGTAAAATAGTGCTCTTCTGGTTTTGATTTTTTAACATTTTACTGAAAATGAAAATAATTTAAATTGACAACATAATGTAAAGGAGATCGAGCTCTACAATGTGATACCAATAACTCAATATGCCCCCAAATTGCAATAAAGCCATTTTGGATCTCAGCTTATGACATCATCCATCTAAAGGGCATCGTTATGTGTAATTTTCTGATTACCGGTACTTCTAGAATATTTCAGTGCTAGCTGAAAAAAAAAGGAACAAGTTCTAAAAGCTACTAGCAATTCAACAAACAATGAATTCATTTATGGCATATGGCCTATTAACTCTTTATGTGCCATGACAGAAACCTCCTGTGTGCCACATTATTCTGAGACACAAACGTAGTCATGCTTTGAGAAAACATTCTGTTTTTCAAAACTATGTAACTCCTATAGATTTCTGATAAGATGGACATATTGGCCCGAATTCACGAAGGTGGTACAAATAAAACCATGGTTTAAACCATGGACAAAAACCACGGAGGGCCGCGTGTCGCACGGAATATTTCGTTACGAAATTGGTCATTTCGTCGACAAAATGACCGTTTCGTTAACGAAATTATCATTTCGTGGACGAAATGTTCATTTAGTTACAAAATGTTGTCATTTCTTTACAAAATAACAATTTCATCGACGAAATACTGATTTCGTAACGAAATATTCCATTCGGCACTTGGCGCTCCATGGTTTTTGTCCATGGTTTAAACCATGGTTTCATTTGTACCACCTTCGTGAATTCGGGCCATAGTGAGTAATGTTGTAGTGAAAGTGCCATGCTTTGCTTTGATGTAAATTGTATGACAAGTCTATGTATATATGAGAGGAACGAAAGCGTGAGAAACGCTTTCATTGTACTATGGCATTTGGCGATTTATGGATCAGTTTGGCGGGTTTGTGCGTTTGAGCAGAATATGCGAAGTTGGCAAGCCGTCGAATGAGTCAGACGTGTAAACATGGCACATAAAGAGTATTTAAAAAAAGGTTAACATTTCAATGGTGCGAGCTAATGCCATAGAATACAAAGTCCAGTCATTTTTGCTCTTAAATGTACAGTGTGTGCATTGTGCAAATAGATATTGAAACCTCTTATGATACCACTTGAGAGGTATGTGTGAGCTAGAATTACCCAATTAGCAATTGTTTGACGAAATCTAATGAATCAATGCCCTGTCTGCACATGAACCTGTTCAGTTTTAATACTTCCCCAGTACCAGACACTACAGTGTACGGCTCTGTGAATTGCAGTGAACCACAATGTACTCTGTATTTCTTCCCTTTCCACGCAGCCAAAAATTATGCTTTGCGCATGGTGGCTGTGTGACTTGCGTATTATGTGAGCAGATAAATGACAGAGTAGCATATCAAAATGTTGGACTGATAACAATATATATGTTGCCCGCAGTTCATATTGACTGCCATGCCTAATTCATCCTTCTCTCATGTCTGGTCACTAACCAATCTCAAACAATACTTAATATTTGCATTTTTCTTCCTATGAGAGAATGAGGTCTGTGTTTTGTGCCAAAAGTATGCAGTTATATTTATACAACACCTATTTAGAATGTAGCTATCCGATTGGTCGATTGCCCATCACGTGACATTTAGTGAAAGGTTCTATTTCATGCTCTGGCTGTCTCAGCGTGCAATTTTGGTTCAATCAAAATGTTCGATTGCACGCGCTCTGATGTCACAATAAACAAACATGTGATGCGCGCACTCAACAACTACAAGCGCGCTTACAAGCGCGTACTTTTGTCACTATTTTTTGTAAACAACTTCGTTTCGCATACGTACGTACACGTTAACATGTACACACGGTGACTGCGTCTGTAATGCTACTCATTCGTCTTTCACGGAAAATGGTTGCCATTTCTGTGCTAAATTCAAGAATCTGTGAGTACCAATTTCATTGACGTTCGAGGTATTGTATAAAACAAATAGTGTATGGTCTTTACTCGTGCAATCGAACGAGATTTCGCACTCGGTGAAAGATGAGGCGCACTATTCAACTCGGCTTCGCCTCGTTGAATAGCGCACCTCTATCTTTCACCTCGTGCGAAATCTCGTACCATTGCACTCATGACAATTCACTGTTTGTATAATGTTGTATGTACGCATGTGTACTCCCTAATCTCAATGTGCAGTTCAATACTACTCTGCACAGTACCCATGCTTGCGATCATCAATTTAATGAGCTAAATATGTGGCTTTGTTTTAGTCAATTGGCGTTTTCACATCAGCCCGATGTTTCGAAATAGCGCGCTATTTTCTGACTTGGGAAATTAACCCGATCACGAAATAGCGTGCTATTTGGTAATGTGAACACAAATTAGCACGCTAATTGTATCGCTCTGATCGAGAAAATTTCTCGAGTCCAACTTGGGAAATTTCTGAAATAGCAGGATAGTAGCGCTCTATTTGATAATGAGAAATTAGCGCGATGCATTCCATCATGCCTAGCGTGTGTGACCCGATCGATCGAGGCAAACTGCACACAAATCATGAGGAATTTTTGAGAGGGCACACACATAACTGATGCTGTTTGCACATACTCAGCTGTCGAATTAGCTCGACAAAAATTCAGGCTAATTCTCTTCGGGCTGATGTGAATAAGAAATGAAATAGCGCACCAATTCGCAATCGCAAAAAATATCTCGAGCTTGGATTTTTATCGGACTGATGTGAAAACACCTATTGATTCATCATTTACTCAATGTTTTATCTGGCACTAGGTGAACTACAATTGCACCTGATCACACTGATCCCTCTCAACAGATCATTCAAGGAGACTCATGGGTAATATGTGCTACTCTCTATAGGAAAACAAAAATAACCGTGTTTATATCCTAATCTTTTGCATCTAAATACTAGTACATACAAAATTTCAGAAGACCAATTTCATTTATTTTCAACCAACTTTTATTTGCCGAGGGAACTATAAATGTTTTGTCACCCTCACCTTACGTATATACCATTTCAGAATATTGACCTTCCTATACAAGGTACCGCTAAAAATATTTTGAGAAACATAGATGGGAAAGTTTTTCTGCTTTCAAGTGTTTTCAGAATACAATCCCGGAGAATAAGACAACAGTATTTACAAACATATGCATTGTGGATGCTAGTCAGACAAGTCATTTTTTTTTCCATACTCTGTACTAATCACTGAATTGCTACCCCTCTGTAACAACCTATTCTTAAAAATGACAAAGCTGGGGTTGGCAAACTGCCGGTGGTGAGGCTTACCTCTCCCTTGTCAGTGAGGGCGAGAGTGTGATGGCTTCCGCAGGCAAGTCGCATTATCTTGCTGTCACCCAGATTGGTGGAGATCTGGTACGGCAGCATTCCCTGGTTCGTGCACCCGTTACCAAGTTGACAATAGCCGTTGTGTCCCCAGCTACATGTTCAAACAGGCACATGTAAAGACAAGCGAGCAAAGATACACTCAATAGCTTCAAATAATATAACAGATTAGAAGATGGATGAGATTGATGCTTCCTACTAAGAGTCTTAATATTTTGTAAGCCACAAAAACAAGCACAAAACGCAGCGAAAAAACAATAGGGGTCATCTCATTATGGAAAATTTGCATTTCATTTTTGTAATGACTAAAGAGACGAAATATGATCATCTAAATACAGCTTGCAAATATTCTTATTCCCTCAGTATTTTCTTCTCTGTAGCATTTCCATGCATGGAGTACTTCACACTTTTGATGATGTCATTTTGATTCACTATGTATTCAGAAGTTTTCAAGTCTTCCCTGTCTATTGGTTGCCCAATGACATTCAACTCAGCGATAAAGGCTCTATGGTATATCACTACATTCTCTTCCCCAAACCTTTTCTTTACTGGAATAATTGAACAAAAACAAAATCAATACCATTCTTGCTGCATGCAATTATCAAGTTCCTATTAGAACAGATCTAAGGCACCTGTACATTGTAAGTACAGGGAAACAACAAATTTTTAATCAGTAGAAAGGATTGGACTTTGAATCATAACTTAAATAACTGAAAAGATCTATTATGTATTTTTGAATTATGTACAAATGAAGGAGAGCTGAATTTCTTTGCAACTTACAGGTTGGGTCGAGCATTGTACAGTATACTGATACGTGGATCAAATCCTATGGAATATATTCAAACCAACATTTTATTTTTTCCCTCTTGAAATGACATCTTTCTTGCAAACATATCACCTTAATGTAATGGTTTCTCCACTTCTAGAATATAGTGAACATTACATCATAAATGAATAAATGGCAGAGTAGCAGCATGAAAATTAATAGCAGGTGAATTGATAACTAAACACAGCCCTGTCGCTGTACACAATTCGATGTGTAACGCTTCACACGGCGTCTGGTTGGGCTAGTGAATTAATAGAATTTTAAGGAGAGAAATGGTCTACATGCCTGAATATCTCCCCATTCTCAGTGGCTGCCACCACATGGGGTCCACTGCCGAAGGACATCGTGCACAGCCCCTTCTGGCAGAGGGACTCAATCTTGCGCGGTGTCAAGATAGACTGAACATCGCCCAGACCGAGGCATGCGTTGTGGTTGTTCCCGATCGCATAGACATCGTCGTCCTTGGTGACGAAGATGGCTTCGTTGCCCGCGCTGCCGAACACACAAGCCAGCTTGATACTGCTCAAGAGTTCGTCTTCAAGCAGCGAGAATATCGGCCACTTGGCCACGTCGTATATATTGGTCATTGTCGATGATGAGCAAAGTGCTCCCTACCGGCTTGAGTCGAGTACGGCCGGCCACAAGTGATGACTGGTGGAGCAATCTATATGCTGTAGCCTGGAGGCAAAGAATGTATGGAGAAGACATTTGATATTAAGGTAACATCTTGTCAGTGTGTGAAATTACTCATTTAGCATGTTTAGAATCGTATCTGTCAAAACTCACTTGTAAATAATGAAGTTTAAACAATTCAGACTGTGTATTCTGATTGATCAGTTGGCAGCACCAGTAGCCTGGGCCTACAGAAGACCTAGCTTCAGCCACAACATACATGTACATGCATTTCATTCGCCTTCTTGACAGTAAAAAGAATAGTAGACTAGAGGTCCCTTTAATCAGTGTTAAAGGCATAATTTACCATTTGCAGATGAAACAGAAACCCAGCATTAGTGCTTCAAAATAGTTATAAAATGTGAGTTAGGGATAGAAACAACCAATGTAAAAATTTGTACAAGTATAATCGATGTTAAGTATATACAAAATGTACTTCCGGGCACCACATATAGCCCCGGAGAACCCCGTAAATAAGAGATAAAGTATATCATAATGGTGTACAGCTTTTGAAAATGACGCAGTGATGTTTAACAAGGTGTGCACTGTTATATTTTATTACATTTTTATTATTTGAATTTTGTATGTCGAATGAATAATAACGCAGTCCTCAAATTTTCATTGTGATGTCAGGATTTTGAGCTGATAACCTTCTGTGTGTGTGACTAGAACGCATCCCATTGGTACATGTTACATTTAAATAATTTTGTAGATGGCGCCGAGGTCGAGTCTACTCCCAGGCCGACGCATTACCAGCAGAGCGACTGTGTCCGCCCATCGCTAGGGAGAGCCTTTGGATGCCTGTGACTGCGGACACGGGTCCCTCGCGACATTCTGGAGCTGGAACAGGGATAGTGCATTCCACCTCAACCTCAAAACCTCGCATCCACGGACAATCTACCCATGAGGTTATGTGCTGGAAGCGAGAAATTGTTAAAAATGAATTTGTGACTTTGGACGACGCAGGTGAGAGATGAACTGGGCGGGTGCATGGCACCCCGGTAGACATGAATTGCAATAACGCGGAGATGCGGCTGAAATTGTGAGAAGAATGTAATATGAACACAATTTAAATATTGTTACATCCAGAATTGCGGGTTAGTACAGAACCCTGATATTATGTTAACGGAAGCAGTGTAACTTGTTAGTAGAATGTTATAACCGCGGTAAACCGTCGTGCATGCGTGCTGGTCACCTCAGGATCAGCACTATATGGTGATGTGAATGTAATAGTGTTGTGTTTGACAACGATAGCGACAGTGATATTGATAGCGATAGTGATAGTGATAGCGATTCGATAGTGAAGTCATCATAACTATTTGGGATAAAGTGATAAGTTGAAATCACAGGTGAAACCGGACCAAGCCAGGGTCCCGTTCATACAGTTACGGAACATAGGTGGTGTTACAATTTAATCAATCTCACACAGAATTTTGACTTCGTAGTTTATGTTGGTCAACCCCTTGATTTCGATTCTGTAAATACTTCACAAATTGTTTTAATAAAGTGTACATAAAAGGGAATGGCACGAGTGTGATCGAGCTATTATTTAAGTCTGCCCATGTGACAAAGAGAAGATACCTGGTCCCGATGACTTTCTTGAGAAGAAACCAGAACCAAAAGCAGGATCAGACTCTCAACTTTTACAAGCTGTTCCAGGTGAGTCAGGAAAGAAAAATATTGAAGGTTCCAAGTCAGGAGTGCCGCCATCAGAGTCCATACCGGGGGAATCGCAGGCACAGAAAGATGGTTCTGATCCAGCAGGCAGGGAGCCCACTCGGTGAGCAGATGACCAACAAGCCCAGCATTCCCCCGGCCGATGATAACAAGCCCCCAAGGAAGAGGGTGGTTGCCATCAGCAGCAGAAGGTGATAGACATGGAGGATGAGGAGAGAGGCCACAGCGGCGGCAAGCACTGCACGACAGATGGGGAGGAGAACACGGTGGAGGGGGAAAACAAGCGGAAAAGGAAGGAAGGGATGGCAGGGGATGGGAGGAGCAACGGGCCAAGGGTGAGGGGCTCCTGTGGTGGTCCTGCCCTGATGAATGCAAGCAGCAGTGAAAGTCACAGAGCCCAGCTGTGATTACAGCAAACAGGTGTGGTAGTTCATTTACAGAGACATGACCATTGTTGATCCTGAGATGTTTGTTATTAACCCGTTGAGGACGAGTCCCGAGTATACTCGGGCAAGTGTCTATGGGCATAATATTGAAATACAGCTGGTTAAAACAAATTAGGGAAATGTCAGGATATTTTTAGATTATATTTTGGTGATGTTACAAATGTCTCTATCATGTTTATATCACTTTTAGGGAACTACAGATTATAAAATGAAATACATCTTTAAAATCATACATGTAACTTGAAATACATAGACCCCTTTAAAATCATACATGTAACTTTTTTTCATGATCATCATTTAGCACTGTTGGCTATGTATCTGTGTGACATTGAGGCATTTTTTTTTTACATACATTCAAGAAAAAAGAACCAACTTTCTGTTTGCAACAAGGAAGTAGTGAATTAAACACAAAAATTGCAGATACCATTGATTTCATCGAGAACACACTGATTCAGCTCCGTGGCAGGAAACCTACCTGCCACACCCAGGCGCCAGTTGGCACGATATTCTAACTGGAGCTCAATTTCGTTTGCGGCCAGGAGCCGTCCACCTTACCGTCAGCCTGTATACTGTTTAACCAGAGCTAAAATTTTTTTTGCCGCCAGAAGTCGTACTTCAACAGTCTTTGCAGCTTAACAGCAGACAAGGCGAAGAGGCATTTTGTTCAGAGATTACACCGGTCATCGGTAAGCTAATCGCGGTTTAAAATTTTGTCATGTACAAAGACGTGAATGTACTTCAGGGCACCACATATAGCCCCAGAGAACTCTGTAAATAAATGATAAAGTATATTATAATGGTGTACAGCTTTCGAAAATGATGCGGTGATGTTTAACAAGGTATGCACTGATAATTCTTAATTCTTGCAACATTTTTTGTGTGAATTTTGTATGTGAAATAGATAATAACGCAGTTTTCAATTTTCACTGTGATGTCAGGATTTTAAGCTGATAACTTTTTTTGTGTGTGACTAGAACGCACCCCATTGGTACATGTTGCATTTGAATAATTTTTTAGATGGCGCCGAGGTCGAGTCTACTCCCAGGCCGACGCATTACCAGCAGAGCGACTGTGTTCGCCCCTCGCTAGGGAGAGCCTTTGGATGTCTGTGACTGCGGACGCGGGTCCCTCACGACATTCTGGAGCTGGAACAGGGATAGTGCGTTCCACCTCAACCTCGAAACCTCGCATCCACGGACAATCTACCCATGAGGTTATGTGCTGGAAGCGAGAAATTGTTAAAAATTATTTTTTGACTTTGGACGACGCAGGTGAGAGATGAACCGGGCGGGTGCATGGCACCCCAGTAGACATGAATTGCAATAACGTGGAGATGCGGCTGAAATTGTGAGAAGAATGTAATGTGAACACAATTTAAATATTGTTACTTCCAGAATTGTGGGTTAGTACAGAACCCTGATATTATGTTAACGGAAGCAGTGTAACTTGTTAGTAGAAAGTTATAACCACGGTAAACCGTCGTGCATGCGGGCTGGTCACCTCAGGATCAGCACTATACGGTGATGTGAATGTAATAGTGTTGTGTTTGGTAACGATAGTGATGGCGACAGTGATATGGATAGTGATGGTAATTCAATGGTGAAGTCGTTGTAATTATTTGGGATAAAGTGATAAGTTGAGATCAAAGGTGAAACCGGACCAAGCCAGGGTCCCATTCACACAGTTGTGGAACATAGGTGGTGTTATAATTTGATTTATCTCACTCTTAATTTTGGCTTTGTACTTTATGTTGGTCACAACCCCTTGATTTCAGTTCTGTAAATACTTCACAAATTGTTTTAAAAAGTGTACATAAAAGTGAATGGCACGAAGGACACAAAGGATGATGCCCTAAACCCCAGAAGGCAAGCAGGAGGAGGTCGCAGCAACACTGGTAGGAAGCACTTACACAGAAGCCAGAGCGACCCATGCCTATCCTTCAAGAAACTGAGTCCGGCAACAGACACGAGCTGTCGTAATGAGGCTGCAATCGGTAAGAGGCCGCACTACCACCAACCGTCAAACATGATCTGCGTAGACACCTTGGAACTGCTCAGCAAGATCGCATCTCCACTGGCACTTACCGCGAGAAAGGCAACAGGACTGGAGATATTCTGCCTCAACCCATGAGAGAGCCCTCAAAGAGACCCATATCACCAGATCTCTATGGACATCGATCTCCAAAGAAAGTAACTCGTCACCCCAACAAAGCTCCCACATCTATAGAAGCAACACCCACAGCAGTTGGATCTACAAACCCTCATACCTCAGGAAAGACCACCAAAATAAGTGAGAACAGAACTCCCTCCTCAGCAGGGCAGATCCAAAGACAAGTAAACCCTACTGCCAAAACTAATAGTCAGCAGCAAACCAGAAACTCAGACCCCTTGATGCCAGGACAGAGATCCTCAGTTACTGAGCCGGATTTCCAAACCAACCCTGCAAGAAACTCGTCAGGACAGGAGGCTACTCGGAGTAAACTACATCTACCCAGCAATATCCCATACCAGGCCCCCCTGCGTACCTTACATTCTGTGAGCAGGATCAACACCCCAGGGCTACCAAATCCTAGGCCTGTCACCTTGCAGAATCCTTCACAACCTCCTCCCACCCAGTACTCAGCAGGACACACTGATACACCATCTCATTACAGTCAGGGGCTTACACCGCCTCAACAGCCATGCTTCCATCATGGAAACCCCCCCCCCCCCCCCCACTCCAGCCAGCTATCCATATCACCTTACTCCAATCCCCTCGGGTTTTCACCAGGGCAGAGCCTGGGCACTAACACACATATCACTCTTGGAATCACTCCAGTAGACCGCAGCATGGACCATCCATCTCCTCATGCATCCAGCCTTCCCCACGGATCAGATGATCCTGTCCAACCTGCACCACCTTCACCAGCAAATATCTCACCTGGCTCGAAGCAGCCTCAGTCTTCTGCCACCCCTGACACAGTTCAATCAAGCACATTCAACGCACGAGGCACCACCAGTAGCTCCCTCTTTATCCAGCACCTTCTTCATCCAGCACCTTCTACATGTAAGCACCTCAGATGTCACATGTATTCAAGAACACTGGTCAAATCAACACAGGCTCCACTCCCTCTCAAACCTGGACACCCAATTCTTCACGTTCGCCAAAGCACACACTGAAGATTCTTACCCAGGCATTCCCAAGATCGGCAGAGTCAAGGGAGGGAGGGATTCCTTCGCAAAGTGAAATTCATGGACACAAAAGAACTCGGGTGTAACACTACACGAGTTCTTGCCATCTCCACACGACATGTCTCCACATCCAAGAAGCTACCTCCCCAGTGGCACCTCACTTGATGAAGTCAATGAGTACCACTTCTGTCCGTCTACCACCTTGTCACTCCTCAACACCACCGACACAAAGTTCTGCCTGAAAATTGTTGCAGGTGATTTTAATGCAGATATCTCCCGCATTCCACCAAGAAAGTGCACAGCAGAGATTCTTAAGAGTACCATCATCTCAGAAGACCTTTGTGCAGGGCTGCCAACCTTGAGTGAGAGTTTGGAGTGAGACCGGCATTGCGAGGGAGCGGAGCGACCTCCTGGCTTGCGCCTGGCGGCCTGCTGTGCGGCCGTACGTGTATGGCCGCAGTCAGTGTATGTAAAGCGATGTAAAGCACACCTCATAGCCATACATGTACCGACTTACATTTGCCATAAGTACAAGCTACGTTCATGCGGCATAGGTAGAAACCAATCGTAATCCAATAGCTCGTCTTTGCGCGCGAACCGAAAACGATTATTATTGGTTAAGGTTTACACCCGCGCGGGAAAATCTCGAAATTTTGGGCTTGGGCATATCCATATTCGGAATATCAGAGAATTTAGAGATATTATAGTCATGTACATTTCATTTTGGGTGTTTAGCGTGAGATTTCGTTTATCAGAGCGAGACAGTCAAAATTGGTTGAATTGCGTGAGTCTCACGCTCAATGCGTGAGAGTTGGCAGCCCTGTTTGTGTTTGACAGCTCTGAGATGCTCCTTATCTCACTACACCTTCATGTCCGATGATGGCTCCAGGAAGTCTAGCCCGACCAGACGCTGTTAAATACGCTACGCGAATACAGCGTCTGACCAGCGAGCGGGCACCTTCAAAGTTGGGAACCACAACACAACTACAAAACTTATGAAAATTTATACGTTCTTTATAAAAAATGTACACGTTACCAAACGTTACTCACCTTAAGTGCATGCTTGTATTACAGAAGGTTTGTAAGTCCATTGAGAGCCCTCGTGATAAGTCCGTGGAACCAAAAAAATGGCGGATTCCCTAACACCGTCGGGTTTCATCGTTGTAGAATTCAAAATGGCGCCTTGATCTCTGCGGAAATCTTTTGTGTGCGTATGATGCGCTGCTTGAGTGTTGGTGTAGCAGCATGGTCGACAGCGCGACCTTTTGAAAGGGCATTCAGATCATGTGACCTCCCGGATATTGGAAATGGCCTGGCGTGAAAGACGATGTACCGTTCGTGAACCGTTCACACATGCTGCATAATTATAACCATCATTTTAGGTAAGTTATTAAATCTAAATTTCAATATTCATAGCATAGATATGAAGTCCCATTATCATTTTGTTCGTCAGATGAGTTTGAAGTGACAAAAAAATGATCTAAAGTATCAAAATTCAATCCGATCGCATGCGATCGTTGGACCCTCTTTGTGTTTGGAGCTTCGCTGGTACAGCCCTGTCGTGCTACGTACGTACAGCGGCGACTGGGCTGTGTATAGTTACAGGAAGTCCAACATTGATGGCTCCGTCATCCCAAGACAAGATGCAGGGCTATTCCATGACCTTAAAATCATCCTGGAACACCCACTAAACACTTCAGACCACTGCCCAGTGCTAGTGACTGCACACCTCCCATCAAATGATCCTGCCACTATTCAGGGATGTGAATCTCATCTAGTGCCGAAGCCAGTGCCAAATCCAGTCTGCCCAGCTCAGAGATATACAGTCCTATGGCCCTCAGACCCCAACAAGATTGCAGAACTCTACACTGACCCACTGCACTGGAATCCGCAGCGACCTCTCTATTCTGCCGAGACCTGCATTCGCTGACACTTGACCAGGATGGCATAGATCATCTGTCGGTATATCTTCAGGAGCACATGATGGAACAGTCACTTAAGCTTCCCCACAGAGTTCACAAAAACAGGAAGCAAGGTAAACCACAGTGGACCCAGTTAAGGTGAAGAGCACCTAGGCCTACTCACTCTCCCTATCATAAACTGGTTGGAAATGCTTGAACTTAATTTAACTTACTGTGTTAATACTGGCACTGCTGCTAATAGGGATTAGTGGCATGATTATGAGCAGCAGTGCCAGCATTAATGGCATAATGTTCCTCTGGCTTGACTTGTTGAGTAAAGTTAGTTGAGCGAAAGCCAGGAACTCTCGTTTTTAAATTCAAATTCTCAGTGATTCTTGCTGCTTGTTCGTTCTTTTTCTTAACAATAGCGATGTCACAATACATGTATGTGCACCGAGCAAACTTCGTATCTGTCACTGTACTAATGATGCTCAGAAATCCGCTCTAATCGAAGAGATGCGAGCATGAAAATTATGTTTGAGAACATTTTTAGCATTAATACATCGTACCTTTTCTCAGGATTAGCATTATTTTTGGGTTGAACGAATGTTTATCAGTCAATTTGGTGATATTTTGACGTCGTTCCGAGCAGACGACGATTTTTGACAATCCGCTATTTTGAATTTGAGGATTATGGGGTAGCAACGAATCTTGCTGAAATCTCGTGATTTACGTGGTTTTGAGGGGATTGTGGGTACCGGAAGTTGAAAAAGGAAGATTTTTTGTGTTGGAAATCATCCACTTTTACATGCTTTTGGCTGACAATCCTTATCGAAATCCATCTAAATCTTCAAGATCACCACAGAAATCCTGAAAAAAGATAGTTTTTATGCAATTATTTTTGATAAATGGGATCGGGAAAGAAAAATACCAGTGATTTGTGTTTCTTCAGATGGTATTTTGTGAGAAAACGTTGTTCCTTTTTCAATTAGTTGTTGCGCATTTCTGCGCAAAGCAGTTTTGTAAGAGCATCACCCGAAGCTTTTTGTGGGAAACCGATCGTCAAAGATATTATTTGCCCTGCATCCTAGGGTTATTTTCTTGCTTTTTATTGTCAGCATCATTAAAATGTAGACTTATTTTGATGATTATTGATACATCTTAATCAAACACGAGTGATATTAAACATTTAATTTAGGAAATACTTTTGGCATTTTTTGCTGAAAAAAAAATGTTCTGTTGAATTTAAACTATGTTACCTGTAATTATAAATGGTAGAGGCGAGTCCCGCATATGCACTGCGTATTGTGCGCATGCGCAATAAATTTTGGACTGTACCATCTTATTGATGGGGATGATTTCTGTGCTACAAGCAGAGGTGATGCTAATCGTATGATAATATCAACTAATTTTTTTTTGTGATTGATGTAAATAATGTCCAAAATGAGTTTTTTTTTCAATAGAAATGGTGCAGTTAGAATATGAAACACCATGTACATAATTCATTTTAGAAATTCCATCGTGGCCAGTTTTTGAGTAGATGTGTTGTGAAATTTTTATTTTTATTTTCAAAGTCGAGGGGAGGAGGCCTTGACTCGTGTGCTGAATTTAAAATGGGGATAATGACAATTGTTATTTTGATATTTTCTTATTTTTATTTTTGAAAGAGGGGAGGGGATTGACTCATTGTGTGTTGAATTAAATTTGAGGGGATAATATTAATAAACCATGTGCTACCCTAACATTTGTCACTTTTTTCACATATATAGCATAAATGAATACTAATTATGCATACTTAATTTACTAATTTGCATATTGATAATTTTCAAAATATGCAAATTGATCATTTTTTAGCATTGTTTACCCTTGCAAGTTATTTAAGGTTTACTATTTTAGTACACTTTTACGAGCCATTTAAGTAATTTTTTGGAATGTTTTCTCCATGAATATCAACTGACACTCTATGGCAGGTGAGTTTTCATATATACGCATATGTAATTAGCACTAATTTGCATAAAACTCATTACCGTAAAAAAAAAACGTAACCCTAAATTGTAGGGGGGGTCATACCGATCAATATGAGGTGCAGCTTGATATGGTTTGCATAAATTTCTATTTTTTGTGTGACATCCCTATTATTATTAACAATCCTTTCGTGAGCTTTCCCTCCCCTCAGCTCTCGACTCGTTGGCAATCCTCTTTTCCCACTTTTCCCTCTTTGTGTCAGGTCATAAGACAGTAGGCCCTACACTAGTATATCTAACTTGATTCCTAATTCCGCCCAACAACATTCGGAGTTCGTTCCCACTCAGCATGCAATGCCATCCATACATCCCATGCCTGGATTTATGGGCACACAAAGCAGAACAACAAATACTACGCATGGGACTATGGTACAGTCGTGCAATCGATTGGGACCACAACACTGGACATTTCTAGTCCTATACTTCAGGAACAGCTTGCTACACGTGAAATACAGACATTGCAAAAAATCTAAACAACTGATGGCAACATTGTACTTACAAATCGGCGAAATGGGACTCTCTAACGCTGATATGACCAATAATACGTCACGTATGAGTAAGTTATTGGAGACTGCGTGCTTCTCGTTCAGTATCTGAGCGGGATGTGTGCGGATGTTTACATCAAGGCAAGATCCTCTCACAAAAAGCAGCAGACGCGACGAAGAGGGTGCATGCCTCTGCATCGTATTCTGCACCAGTACCACCAGCACCACCAGCATACAGCAAGTAAGCTCCTTGTGCAAGATTTCCCGCGCTTGTGTGCCAGATTGTCAACATAGGAAATGATATACCGTACCTGGACGTCTAATAAATTCTGCATTTGTATAATTATGATTTTCCTTAACCAGTGGTCATTTCGTACTGGTATAACCATTCAGCTCCAAGTAATCTCTGAGTCTTAATTAACACAGACTGCGGAATTTAATTGAAGCCGGGAATCTCAGTGGATAAGTAAGCATTTAACCTGCTCAGCCGTTTATTTGTTTTGTTTGTTTGTTACTATCTTCTTCTTTTTTTTTTGGGGGGGGGGGGACTCAAAGCTCACAATTCAATGATTTTGATACGGTGTAACGTCTGTTAGACTAAAAGAAAACACTAGTCAGTGTCAATCTGCATAATGGTTGTTTTGAAATTGTAAAAGATACTTGCCAAGTTACGATAAAAAGAGATGGAGAATGTTTATGATAAAAATTATTATGAGGCTTGAATCATGGAAGTCGTAATACATTTTATGAAAACAGATATAGTTAACATGTCTACAGGCTCAGTTCCAAAAGCTAAAGTTATAGCTCTTGGACCATAGGCCTATGAAGTATACGGGTATTCTTTCTTGGAATTAAACTCGATAAAAAACTTTTTTTTTTCTTTATGTGTTTTATTGATTTTCAAAAACAAATCATACATAAAATTAAGACAATCAAAGCAAAAAAAAAAAAAAAAAAAAAAAAAAAGCAGCCATACCAAGTATTTCACAAATAGGAGTTGTCACCCATTTTCACAAATCTGTAGGATTACGAGAGATGTCCCAAGCACACCGCCGAGTAACCCGCGAACCCGCCAGCCGGACCGCCGCTCAATCCACCAGCACCAATCCGGGCCTCTGGCAGACTCCATTCTATATTCGAGTGTTACATTTTTACATTTTTGACAAATCATCCACCCACAGTTACGATACTCTTTACTCAACCCTTCTTCCTTCATACACTTAGGCTGCGTTCACGGAACTCAGATTGATTGTCATCTCACTTGGAAACCTCACATTCAATTGGTAAATAAGTTAATGTGCTCGATGGAAAGTAGGTGTATTGTATAAATTAAGACAGTATGTTCCGCAGCGCATTCTTGTGCTTTTGTATAAATCTTTTATACAACCACACATATTATATGGTATTGAGGTATGGGGCAGTACTTATAAATCTCACTTAAATTGTATACATATTTCTCAAAAAAAAAAATGGCTCTGAGAGCTATAACATTTTCGACTTTACGAACACATTCAGAACCATTGTTCCAACGATTCAAACTTCTAGATGTTGTTAGGTTACATAAGTTCTCAGTTTTAACATTTATGTACGATCTCTGCAATGGAACTATTCCGCACCCTTTGTATGACTATTGCCAAATTGTGCATCATACTTACAGGACAAGAACAAATGAAAAAAGAATGTTGTACTTACCAAAATTTAGAACCACACAGGGACAATTTTCGATTTCTTATACTTAGGTCCAAAACTTTGGAACACATTGCCACGAGAAATGCGTGAACAAAGCAAAAGATCCACATTTCGTAAATGCCTTGCAAATTTCCTTCTCTAATAGATATTATATACTGTATCAAGTATAATTAGTTTTCTATGTTATAAAATATATGATGTACATTGTATTTAAATATTAACTGCCATTTCAACCAACCATGTAATAATTTCTCGTTTGCGTTTAGCTTTTAGTATGAAGATCAAGGTGACCAATCTCGACTAGCACGTGTGCTAACTTTTGGTTTCCGTGTTAACAACAACTTTGTAGAATTACGCTACATGTATCACATTTAAATCTCAAATGTCTTCATTTAATCATGTTATTGTAAAGGAGTAATAGATAAGTATTTTTTTTCCATACATGTATGTAAATACAATTGTATAATAATTGAAATGTACATGTTCAAATGTTGTTGCTAATAAAAACTTCAAACTTCAAACTTCAAACATAGAAGTATACTATTCGGGTATTCGGGCTCGTTTATCGAGGGCACGCGAATAGCTTGAATCGAACGATAGGATTTCCTCACACCGGTTCACAGAAGAGGGCACTATTCGAAAGTACGAATAGCTGCGAAAAGTATAGCAAAGTGGGAATCGAGCTTGTTCGATTTTCTTGCAGCGTATACCGTCTCTCGTTTATGAAATAATGACACTTTTGGTCTGGATTTGCCCTTTAGCAAAAATAAGCATGTAGACTGACATTCTGATGCACTTTAGAAATTGTTAATAAGATTTGCTGGGATGTAGGAGGAAGAAATCCTCACTGCATGGGATGGTGAGTTGACGGTGCGGGTGATGGTGTATTCGGTGCCCGAATACCGAATAGCGAATACCGAATACCGAATACCGAATACTTCTATGTGAACGCAGCCTAACGCAAACATGCATACACACACACAGTAATCTGTATACAAAATGGAATCTGCCCATACAGCCGATCGGATTAGGCCGGAATAGAGAGAGCTTCGATAAATAACTTAGAATGATGCCGATCATCGCCAAATTACGGTGTAAAATGCGTTGTGAAACTATCTATACCATGCGCTAGATGTAATTCAAGACAATGAACGTACTTTGTACCAGATAGAATATTTTATATTGGAAAACAGGGTGGAATCTATCCCACGCTGTAGGCCCTTTACTCATATTAATTGTATTTTAGATATGCTGCCCTGTTGTGTGAATGATATATACTCGAGAAAAAAAGAAGGTAAAACAAGTTTATCGAAACAAGTCAAGTTTGTAAACGTCATTAATTGTTTCTATGTATATGATTATAAAGAATATAGGCCTAACCACCTCTAAGAAAATCATTGTGTTCCTTGAGTCTGTTATTCTGTTTATAAGTTTTTGATGTAGGCCATTACTAGTTCCATTGTGCACTGTTGCCTACCACTATTGGATTGTTTTTTTTTTCAAATTATTTGCTCTATATAGGGCCTATAGACTGTCCAAACGCATAGTATTGTGTAGCATTGAATTACTCACATATTTCGAAAGGGGGTATACATCGAGAGACATAGGTCCTACATATAAGTTCAAGTTCATAACATTGACAAATACGCCTAAATAAACAAAAACAAAACAAAACAAAACAAAACAAAAGTAAAACTGAAACGTACATCGAGAGACAAATAAGTTCAAATTCATATCATTGATAATACGCCTAAATAAACAAAAACAAAACAAAACAAAACAAAAATAATTTCAGGCAGCAACAATTTTATTAACTGCAGGTGACGTGGTACCGCAGACAGTATTTTCTGAAGGTAAAAAACATGCAAAGTTGGTGATAGCGATAGCTATGGCTCGAAACTGCGCGTAAAGTTACTGATCTTGGTTAATTGCTTTCTTCACAATGATCGCTTTAATCAGTGGGTGAAAAGTTTGAATAATGAAGACAACGTTGCCCGTGTCTTATACACTTTGTTTACCCCTTCCCATTTTATCCCATGATTGTTCACGATATAGTGTCTTAAGCCTGCATGGTATTGTTACGGTCAAATTCACACTGATAAATGCAAGGCGGACTTAGAGAATAATGAAATAGACAAATCTTCCGGATCTTTATTAGGAGACTGCTTAACAATCGGTTTCCAACCAGAATAATAATTCTTGCTTACAACATTACAGCGAAATCAACCATAACAACTCAAAGTTAGGTGCGATTGATTCAACGAAGAAAACATAAGTTCAGATTGTGTAATACCTGGTCAGGGTTTAAGAGAGTCAACGTCGGGGCCCAAGTCATCTGCGACGTGACGGGGAGGCGACGTCAGACGCTATCACGATGCACGGGGACGTCGTCAGATCAGCGGGCGACGCCATCTCCGGTCAGTTTGCAGCTTCGCGACTATGGGTGCGTTTATCAACTCCTTTTCTCGGCAGAAACAGGTTATCCAAACAGCTTTCAAGGAATTAGTGCGTTTATCAACTCCTTTTCTCGGCAGAAACAGGTTATCCAAACAGCTTTCAAGGAATTTTTACGAGTTGATAAACGCAAAGCTGTTTTGAAAGCCCTTTAGGAAAGCCTTTACGAAAGGGTGCGTTTATCAACTCTCCTTTCTCGGCAGAAACAGGTTATCCAAACAGCTTTCAAGGAATTTTCACGAGTTGATAAACGCAAAGCTGTTTTGATAGCCCTTTAGGAAAGCCTTTTCGAAAGCCGGAAATTTGTGACGATCCAAACAGGTTTCCTAAACAGGTTATCAGAAACCTGTTTGTAAAAGCCTTTCGAAGTTGATAAACGCAAAGCTGTTTTGAAAGCCCTTTAGGTCGCCCTACTGCGGTTACGCAACCATGCGTTTCCAGTTTCTGAAAAGACGCGCGCCACGACGTAAAGTGCACACGAGTACGTGTACACAGGTGTATACATACAGCTGTGTGTAATGCACGCATATGCTTGGAACAAGGAGGTGTTTCTTTCACCAACAAGGTTTGAAAAATAGAGTAACAACAGTCTCATTCCCTTTGCTCCCATGTCTCATGCCGCCACTCAGAAATATTTGAAGTTTGTGCTAAACTGGAGCTGCCTCACAGATAGGAAGACAATTGATTCATGTGCCATTGTATCATGACTCGTCACTCTCAAAGGAAGATATGTCTTTATGATGGTAATTGCTTTTCGCCGTCCCTTCTTAGAAAACAAGCGGCACATTAATAGTACAGGCAGTCAGGGCTTTGGAAAGGGCTCTCGAAAGGGCTATGGAAAGGGCTATCGAAAGGGCTTTCGAAAGTTGATAAACGCAGCCGACGAAAACAATGTGGAGTGGACAGGGCTTTCGAAAGGGCTATGGAAAGGGCTTTCGAAAGGGCTATGGAAAGGGCTATCGAAAGGGCTATCGAAAGGGCTTTCGAAAGTCGTTTAAACTGGGGAAAGTTGATAAACGCAGCCATAATGTCAGACAGAAGGGCGTTGGCCGCTGGGTGCGCGTTGCCATTCACAGCGTCTCGGCTCCCTGGATCGACCTCGGCGTGGCTCCCACTGGTTGCCGTGTAGCAATCACAGGTGGGCGTTGGCTCAAGACCGCCTGGTGGTTCGCCTGGCCAAATCAACGAAAACTTATCGACGCCGTCGTTGTCGAAGGGAAAAGGGCTAGAAGCAGGTTGGCATCTCCTGGATTATCCTGCTGTTTAGCACTTTAACTCAGTTCGCAGAATACTTGTCTTAGGGAAAGCAATTTCTCCCAAGACCGTGGGCGGGAACGCTGAGAAAGTTATGACGGTCCTCTCTAACCCGAGTCCGATTGTCGACTGACGCGAGCAATGGATTTTAAACATGAGTATTCTCACATACATGGAAAATTCCATCAGGCACGCCTAGCTTATTCACAACATTAAACTCAACCTGGGCGAACTGTGTGGGGCTGCGGTTCAAAACGAATAACTCGACATTAAGATTACATAACCGGCAGTGTTTACAAACATTCGCGATCGAGCACGTGTGTCGCACACACATGATGATAAAACATAGAACTGCATTCTAAAGTGCTTGGACGGGCAACTTCGTAACAGTATCCATTCATTGTAATTCGGTAAGACGATATCAACATAACATTCCGTTCAAAATTTTCAGAATTCTACTCGTTTTGTCATCTTTCCAGAGACTTTGTCATAACTAGGGGACGCTATCATTGCATGGACAGTCGCACTGGTGAGAACCCAAACACGCGTGATTTAAAAGCTTGAATCGTTAAAGTCATTTTCAGACATATAGGTTGATAGAAACTGCTGGTAGTTGGTCATAATTGACCCCCATTATAACAATGTTTATATTGTTCTCCCGGGCACGCTGGGTGTGGATGCAGGCTGTTTGTACACGGTGCTCATCACATCCTAAAAATAATGGGAAAAAAAGTCTTGGGTTGGCCTCGAAGACATGCTGTGAAAATGATGGGACTTTCATTCTGTTGGAGTTAGAGTTTGATCGCAAAACGACTTACAACTCCATTTTCGTTAAATTGCGACATTTGCGAACAATGGTGTTAAAAACAAAGAAAATAAGGAGAAAATATGGGATATTTATAATCATGACTTCAAGAATATTCCTTCTTATGCAATAAGTGAGGTATCATTGGAAAAGTTTCATTTTGTTCCACCAGAAAAATGATGGACTTACTTTAAAATGTTTAAAAATGGCGCTTAGGTCATTTTGCGATTAAATCTATTCGATTGTTGTAGATCTTCCATGCAGTTTCTGAAGGATTTCAGAGAAGAGTTAAATGATACGATTATAAGAACCTGTCAGTACATTGTAATGCAAGAGGCTGACAACTCTGTCAAGACACTATAGTCGACATTTTATGGGAAGTCACCCTACCAATGAAAAGAAAAGGCAATGGAAATTCAGTGAATTTAAAACAGGCATTATATAGGCCCTACGTATGAAGAGTTTGATCGCAAAAGGAGTCATCTCCAATCGTGTTAATTTGAGATGGGCCTATCTGCGATTAAAGCTGGTAAAAAACAAAGAAATTATGGGATGTTTTTTTTTTAATCATAATTTAAAGAACATTCCTTGTTATATAACAAGTGAGGAATCAATGGAAAGAGTTTTATTTTGTTTCTATCCGATCAGCAATAGCTTTGAATTTTCTAATCACTAGCTTCGTTTTTGTAACCTGTGTAAAAACAAGCTAAGGGTATGTACACTTTATCATACCTATTACAGTGATAACTATTTTTTCGTTTTGTTTTGTTTTGTTATTATGGTCAATGCCCTTAGAGTACAGTGAAAGGTAATCTCGGAAATGATCTCGGACACTCACCAGCCCCCCCCCCCCCCCCGCCCAAAAAATCACAAACAAATAAGCAAAAACAAAAACAAAAACACACACACAAACAAACAAACAAACAATGACAATAAGGACAACAGGAACAAAGATATCAATAATATTGCTCACAGAACCAGATGCCTATACATTGAATAGATAGTATAGCAGCCAAAATCAGAAAGCAAGGAGTTTCAGCGATGTAAGACTTATAGTTTAGGCACAACATTTTTGATGTGGTACATAAAGTGTTGGCGGCTCGTCTTGAGTGCAGAAATAGCTGCATGTCGAATATACAGGGATTACCATTAGGAGTTTGAATTGAAAACATATCTACCGGAGGCCAAGTTTTAAAAACTACACTTAACCGGGTTTACACTTACTTTCTTTTTAAGCCCACATCTATACGCAATCTGTCTAGTTTGTCAGACTATCTAATTCTCAAGTTTATCCTGGAGACAATAATTTCTTGGAATAAAGTGCGATGTTAATCAGAACCATCGCAAAAAAAAAATAATGTAAAAGCTCTCTAAATTTGTAGGAAGCAAAATGTATTACATGCACGAAATTCCGTTTTCTTTTATTCATATTGGTTCCTTCAAAATCGATCTTAAAGCTGCCGAAATTAAAATAAGAATAGAACCACATCAACGTTTTGTGAACAGAAAGAGTGTTGTCTTCGTCATAATGTGTGTGAACTATTTCGCAGTGCGGTTTTCAGTCACCTGGGGAAAGGTAGGAATTGGGCTGCCGTGCTAGTTCTAGCAGACGACACAGCCAACCCCATTTCCACAGGCATAATATACCGTCACTGCACCGCTATAATTCAGCTGCGTACCTCACGTACCACAAATTCCTGCGCAAGCGCAGTATGTGAGACTTTCCCTCGCCGTGCGTATCATGTCTGGCGGAGTCAAATGTCACATGCACTGTACTGAAGTATCCCATGCACGTCTTCCACTACCAGCACACTCACATACTAGTACACCATTACGCACACACATACACACAGACACACAAAGTAAATAAAGGGTATGATGAAAATCAGTTTGTGTTTGCAGCTGCCGGAGGTTTCCTCCGAGTTTTGATGGCATATCAGCAATGGACGGCTAAGCGCATAGTGGCGTACTCGAACTTCTCAAGTTCTTGTATATAATACTGGTAGTGTTTTTACGCGAGTGGTAGCTGCAATTCTCTGTATATTGGATTATAGTCACATGTATGTATATTGTGGATGTGTCCTTGGATATAAGACCTGCCTCCTTCAAGTGGACACAAATACATCCACGAAAGTCCACACTAGGTAAGTAGTACTGTTGTTGGTAACGAGGGCATAAACCAATATACTTCTTAGTAAGATGTAGACATAGTGAAAAAATCATGAATCTATATTTGTTGTAACATCGCTTGCTATTTTGTCTCCATTTTCTGATAATAATAATCGTCATCATTTTTGGGATCATTGTCGTCGATACAAATGAACAATTTAAACTTGCTCTTGTACTCGTTTGTATACTGTATATGATACGAGAATCTTTCCTTTCCTTGGGGGTATCCGAGAACACAGACACTTTATCAGTGACAATTCGTCACCTTGCAACAAAATTTGTGTCTTCTTTTTATGACAGAAATATTATTGGTGTCTTCGTCACTGTCATAATCTTCACATTAGTTCGATTTGTTCATCACCTCCTCCAATTATCATCATTGTTATCATATCACCACCAATAACCAAAGAGACAAATTTAAGTAATCCATGAAAGAATGTCAGCAACTAAAACATATACATGATTACATAATCATTATGTAGTGCGAAAAGATGAAGCTGGCGTCAATCATAATTATATAAATTATCTCTTTCTCAAGAACACTTGAGAAAGAGCGAATCGCTCGAAAATTTGTGTGCCGAAATAAACTGTTGGTGATTACAGCATGAACTTGGTTTCAGTTTTATTTTTGATGTTATTATTACACCAACACGTGGACAACTTACTCATAGTCATTTTCACCAATTTTGTCGCCATCTACTTACTCCCCTTAGTAGGCTAATATGCGTGTATTGGCATCAGGTGTGAGGAAAATGATTAACAAAAAGGCATTCACATTGTACACCGGTTGTTGTTGTTGTTGCTTTTATCTTTCAAACACAACACGTGGCATATAGTTGAAAGTGGATTAGCAAATTACATCGCGTTGAAAATGTGTCCCATTGATTATGCAGCGTGATACCCATAATCCTTTAAAACGTTTTTCCATCACTTGCGTTTCAATCTGGTCTTCACTTTCAATCATATCCACGGAGATTTCTCCTATGCTGGGCGGAAAACGATGTCATTAACCGTGGATGACACAGTTCCAAGAAAACAGTTGTCAGTGGGTTGCCCCAGTAAACAGTTGTCGAGACATAAACAATGGCAGGCCTTCTGTCAAGCCCCCCCCCCCCCCCACTCTCCGTTTGTCATCAATCTTTTCTTTAACCAACGACATCTACACATAAACAGGTTAGTCGTATTCTCCGTAACAAAAACATCACTAACTGTACTGTTACACCATTATCACGTAATGAGAGGATGTTGAGTCAAGACAAGAAAGAAACAAAAACAAATACGAAACAATGCTTCTACATTTCAATGAGCTGAACATTTTGAAGTCGGGTATTTGTTTTGTCACATATAAATTACTGATTATCATACATTTAGAGTTTTTGACTATACCTTAAGAACATCGATTCCGTAGCTGACATACCAATTAGTTGTATTTTTTTTTTGACAGCTATGAGGCAAAATGAAAACAACGGGCAAACATTATAATCATCACAAGAAAAGATCAAAAAGATCATGACTTATGTCAAATCCAACAGTGTTTGAGGCAAAATATACTGCTCTCTCTTCAAATGTCGATTCTACCATGTATAACCTGCCCATATCTGATTATATTCATTAGATTCGGTAACACTTTGTCACGTTAACATTAAATCGATTCCTCTCTGTCATTTCAAATGCTATTAATGAGAAGTTCATTGACAAAGCTGCCATTTACCCGAGAGTATCAGCTGATTATGAGACTATATATAAAATGACACTGTCATTTCATTTCATTTCAATTAATTTAGTCTAATTTAATTTAATTTAATATCATATTTCATATCACTTCACTTCATCTCATTTCATCTAACTTCACTTTCTCTCCCTTCCTTTCCTTTCCTTCCCTTTCATTTAATTCAATTTCATTTCATGTCGTTCCATTCCATTCCATTCAATTTCATTTCATTTCAGTTCATTCCATTCCATTCCATTCCATTCCATTTCATTTCATTTCATTTGTCGGGAAAAGTCCCCTGCGATATATAAGATTACAAATGACATAAAACATAAGTGAAAATGTGAATGGTATACATACAGATATAGGCTACAGAACATGGAAGCAGGATCTGAAGAAATATATAAAGGAAGAGATATAAAGAGTAGTTTATATTTCATTTCATTTCATTCTTGCGATTCGGAGATCGACAAAGTTATTAAGACTGTATTTCTTTTGGGGTCTAGGGCAATTACCCCCTGGGCAATTACCCCGGACCCTTCCCCTGTCCCTAATCCTAATCCTAATCCTGAAACTAATCCTAACCATAACCCAAACTCCTAACACTAAACCCAACCCTAACCCTAGTCTTAACTCTAACCTTACCACTAACCAGTATTTAGCCGGGGGGTAATTGCCCTCTGGGGGTAATTGCCCGGATACGTTTTTTTTTCTCTACTGTTAACACGGTGAGAAAAGAAATTAGTATCACACATTTTGATTCGGGGTAGATGACAGTGCATCATCTTTGAACAATAAAGTGCTTTTATCTTTTTCAAATCGTCAATTGGCTAAATTGGTTTTAGTTTTGAGTTATTTTTCATTTATTTTCATTGTTTTCTTTCATTTCCAAACAGTATACATGAATATTACAAACGTCAAAATGATAGTATATTTCATGTAAGTTGAAACTTTTAGATTTATTACCTTATAGCTTTCTGCTGCTGAATAACGGACCACTGATGGAGCCGACACACTGCCGATTTTCGGTCAAGAATCAATTTTCTTCGTCAACACAATATGCAGATATTTCATTCCACTTCGAGCATAATATAGTTTCGAGTGTGTTATGATAACACTCGTACATTTTCATGCATAATCTCCGTCTATATAGTAGAGGATGGCGAAACTTTGTACAGAATGATAAAGTATATGTCGCCTCCAAAACTGGTTTTGATATTTAAACCCTAAAACACTGGATTTTGCAAAACTCTAGTGATATTCTGTGAAGCGTATATTAAATAAAGAAGTGTGGCGTAGTGCATAATAATCATGTATAGTGTATGATATTTATATAGTTCTGAGATAAACCATGCGTTGTGTTTGATGTCTGGCCTGTGCATAAAGATGCGTAAACGATATACGGGCGTGATATAAACGGAATGAATAAAATACCTGAACTCGGAGGGTTAAGAGACTGTAAAAGTCACAACTCGGATCGGGGAACGATCGCCATATGCCTTGGATAACTGCCAATTATGTCCGTGCCCATTCCGATGACGACGTAGATTAGGAAAAAAAAGACAAACTTAAGCCAAAACTCAAACTAAGGACCACGAAAACATCTTAGTCATTAAAGGGCCATGAAGAGTAGAAAAGTCTTTCTGTACTGTAAATGAAGCGGACTAAAATCATTGTTCTTTCTGATTACATCTTAATGACAGATCTCTATAGTGATGATAATAATAATGATGGTATCTATAGCAACAATAATGATAACAAAAATATGGCAAGATATCACGCTGCGTTATTGCATCCAAAGCGATTTTCAACATGCCCTTTTGTGGGCATGAAAATGTAAGAACTATACGAGTTCTGAAACTGTTGAATATTATATTATATAATATATATATATATATATATATATATATATATATGAAGGGTTTGTTTGCAAAAACCGATAAGTCCATATTTGAAGATTTTGAAGTACAATCTTTGTCAAAAAGTACAAAATAATACCTTTTAAATGATATATTGGTCACTACATATAAAGGTATATTTTTGATGTTATGGTCAAAAGAAGCACATTTTTTTTTATTATTCTCTTTGTTTTTCTTGAATTTTAACCGCAAATATCTCCATTTGACAAATATGGACTTATCGGTTTTTGCAAACAAACTCTTCATATATATATATATATATATATACAATTGTATACATGTTATCGTCTATATATCGCGATGTAGAGTTGATGAAGATCTTCACGTGTGAAATGGATTAACAATAACAATATTTTGTCTCTTAAGCAGATTTGTGACGGCCAAGATAAAGTGATAGTGTAAAAGACGTGAGATGGACAGATAGGTGGATGGATGGATAAATACATGGATGGAAAGAGAGATCTGCCTGCAGATGTGAAAATGAGAAATGGATATTCTTAGTTGCCCGAGTGGCCAATTGTAAAGAGCATGGCTATTTACGTTTAGGTATGTCAGTATGTGAAGTATGTCTCGAATGGCTTTGAGTTCAGATTCTCTCTCCCATCTCTTTCACTCATAGATAATCTCTACATGGATGGCTTTTGAGTTAGGGATTGTGTGTAACATTGGCAGTAGAACAAGAGGGTGAGAAAAATTGTTTCTTTTTATTGATTTGTACGGTGCTACTCATGTGGATGACGTAAGAAACATCAAAGCATAATCAAAATTGGAGAGAATTTTTCTGTCATTGCCAAGACGAGAATCATGATCTTAAAAGCCAACCGCTTTTATTCTAAAGCCGGTAGCTTATTGTCTACGGGAAATAGAATGTGATAAATCAGGGGATTGCAGATTTTTTTTAATTCCTTGTTAAGCATTCAACTTATCTATTTTCAGCCATTTTTCTACAGATTCACCGTTATTGTCTGAGTACTCTCATACAGAACCATGTCGTCTGCTGATTCTAAGAATTAAAGTATAGGGTCACGTGCACCAACATTTTTACCATTGGTAAAACACGAGCAAAAACAGAAACGTAATCATGAAATTTCTTACTGAAAGGGTATTAACAAAAAAAAAAAAAAAGGCTGGGAAGCACACTTTCTATACAATAGCGTGAGCAGAAATCTTCCATGATTTACCTTATTCCATTATTTAGGAAGAACTTGCCTATTATAGTGAGCAACAGCATGGAGTGACAAACGCCGGAAATAAATTAATGCTTGGAACCAACGATTTATATTTGCTAAACAATGAATACTGACGTTGGCAAGCGAGTAACACCACCACCACCACCACCAGCAACAGCAACGACAACAACAACAAACACACAAAGCAAACAAAATTGTAACAACAACAAAACGAAAAGAAAGAATACACGCAAATACGAAAAAACCGAATAACCAAACTGCTCCATGCTAAAAGAGTTAAAATCATGCAAGAAAGCATCGTGACACTATGAGCTATATGAGAAGATTACGTGAGGTATTATTTTAAGCTCAGAATATTTTTGATCTATAAACAGCCCTTAGCGTTGCGCAACCTTGTAATGCGATGGTGCTGAAAGGCATCTCTGGAAGAAGGAGACCGTCTAGTTCTAGACCTGTCATTTGACATAATCGATATTTCCGTTCCAAAAATAAATACATTCTTGACATAATCGATTTTCCGTACCTAAAATAAATATTTTTTACATAATCAATATTTCCATGATTAAAATTAATACATTAATGACACAATCGATATTTCCGCGCCAAACAAATGCATTCTTGACAAAATCGATATTTCCGTGCCTAAAATAAAAACATTATTGACATATTACAATTATACTGTTAACGAATTAGTAAACAGAGTTCGATGATCGCAATAAGAAACGATTAGATCCATGATAGCGCACAGCTGCGCAATACACGTCATGATATACAGCACAGGGCACTCCTGCATCACTTATTTTGTGCCTAGGGTACGTTGTCTCCTCGATCATATTCCAGGACATCTGATCCTTATCTCCAAATGCCGTAGAGGTGAAACACGATGTCTAGAGAAGGCAGGACTCGTTGTGGTGCTCCTTGGTCTTTCCGTTTTCAAACTTTCGTGGTTTCAGAATCGGCCAACATTTTCAGTGCGGTCGCATCCTGCTATGCGCCTGTGGCCTTTTCGTTGTCGACGTTGCGCGAGAAGACTATTAATGGTGAACTTAGTTGGTTTTCATCAGGGAGGGGGGAATACCTCCCTGTTTTCGTCGAGTGGCGAAGTTAGATTAAGACGTGTGACATTCTCTCTCCCATCTCCTCCTCTCTCAATATCCTTCCTTTAAGTATATTTTTTTTATATTTTTTATCTTTTTTTATATCTTATTCTGTGCCTTTTCATTTGGAGGGTTTATTTATTTGTTTATAGGTAAGGGACATTTCTCTGCGTTACAATTTTTTCTCTGCGTCATGTTTTGTAACATCCTCTCTCAATATTCCATCCTTAAAATATTATATCTGCACCAATTTTTTACGTGTATGTTTTAACATGTTATATCATATCCTGAGCCTTGTTTATTTCAAGGGTTTGCTTGTTTGTTTGTTTGTTTTAGTCTGAATATTGGTAAGAATATTTCTCTGCGTCATATTTTTTTTTTCTCTGCGTCACGTTTTGTAACATCTATGGCTTCAACTGGAAAGCAAAACATAACAGGACGCTAGATATGATAGGGTTTTTATTTTCATGTGCACGGTGGATTTGCATGTTTACAAAAAATAATAGTAAATACTCATATAATATACTCATCCTTTCATAATCATAATACACGGTGATGAAGTTCCAGGAAAACCATCACAGTTGCTACTGTTTTATTATTATTTTAATCAAAAGGGCTCATAGACTTTACTCAAGAAAGTGGTATTTGCAGATTTTGTGTGTGTGTGTGTGTGTGTGTGTGTGTGTGTGTGTGTGTGTCATTGAGCGGATTGAACATATTTGTTATTTTCTGAGGCGGCATTTTGCTCATGTTGCTTTTAAATATCTAATTATCTCACTGGGCACTCAGAGGTAATTTCTTCAACCGAAAATGCTAAAAATGGTTTTGAATCGTTTTATTGGTGTTGTTGTTAGTGGGGATTTGCTTGTTTTTGTTTTTGTTTTGTTTTGTTTTGTTTTGCTTTGCTTTTGGAAGTGGCATCTTGAAGTTGAATTCTACTGTCATCTTCACACACTTACGTCAGTTTTGCTATTTTGAACTTTGTACACCCCGGCCAAGTGGACTCGCGGGGTTCAATAGGTGTGAGTTAATGCGAGATGCCGGATATGGCGTGCTGATAATGGGTTTGACATGTCACGACGGGAAAGATCGGTTCTCCATCTTCTCCCGCTGCCAGCTGGCGATGGCAATAAATTTTATGACCAGGGACTTCATGGCAAGGCAAGGCAAGGGGCAAAATACAGCGTGGAGTTTATTAGCACGGTCTGATGAAGACGTCGCACTTAAATCATCCGTTCGTTTGTTTCTTCCTTTTATTTACGTATCACACACACACACACACACACGCACACACACACACACACACACACACACACACACACACACACACACACACACACACACACACAATCATCAGATTCAAATGCAAGTGAGATTTGCATAGAAAGCAAAAGTACAGCGGGTAGCCCATCATCAGAAGTGACAATTATTGTTACTTTTGGTCTTCTATGACTCTTGGTTTTAAAAATGGCTACAAATTGCAGAATATGATTTACACTTGTGAAATAATAGAAAGAATGAAAATAGAATGTGATATACAAAATAACGCATTGAACTGCACGACGCATTGCAACGTGAGGTCACGTGACTTAGATAATTTGTCATGTCATAGTCATATAATATAAACATAATATCTTATTCGTTTACTTCTGGAAAGTAGCGATTTGATATTTTCAAATCAAGCAATCTGCGGACGTACCCCTCTCCTTTTTGTGCTAAACCCAAGATTGCCTATTGATAAGCATTTGATCTCATTTCTAGGTTTTCCCTGTTTTGCTTTCTAATTCTCATGATGGCTAACCATTTATTAGCCTCAAGCCCGTGCACAGGTTGCAAGTGTGTTATGCATGCTGGCTTGTGGTACGTGTATCTGTATGTACTTTCGAGTCTGTATGTCTTTTCTTTCTGCAAGGATTTGCAATATTCAATTTTGAGCTACATTCTTTCTATCAAGTACATTCATATTTGTGTTTCTGTAAAGACACATTTCCCCCGCTGTTTGATAATATACATTTTAAAGACCTTCTCGTATTTATTGTGTCTTCTATTAATGAATGAACGAATTAATCAACAGTTAATGAGTATTCTCTGAATCAAGAAATGTTGATCTTTATCGCTATTTTCTCTGTCTCTCTCCATTCTGTATCAGGCTGATCGATTTATTCATTACGATGCCGGGTGTATTTTAAGAAAATGGTAATGAATGAATTGCGCAGTAAACGTTGATTAAATGCATGATTTGTATTGGTATTGATATTTAGCAGGCAAGTTAAAGACCCACAAGTAACTGCCTGGAACATTGTAGCAAGCGCTACAACATTACTATACTATCCACTATGAACAAACATCTGGTACACCTGCTCAGGGGAATGGTTTGTTGATAATATGGATAGAGGGTGTTGATATGCCGGTGTAATGTTTACACATCTTCGGGAGATAACATCCATGCTACAGGTATATCCGAAGACGTCAAATGGTTCACATGGAAAGTGAGTTATGCCAATTGGTCAGTTATCTAGCATGACTGTGCCTCATATTTTCTTTTCCCACAATTTTAAAGATTACTTGGTGATTCGCTTCATCCGAAAATAACTTAAGGATGCATACTAATGAAACTTATTTCAATTTCGGATTAACGAACCTTCGGCATAACGAACCTCATTTCATTTTCGGATTAACGAACCTTCGGCTTAAAGAACCGTATTTCATTTTCGAATTAACGAACCTTCAGAATAATGAGCTGTAATCCTGTGGTGAACATGCTTTTAAAGAATTGGTAAAGGCTTGTTTTCGAAATATGCACAATACTCAACATCCCTTATTCAACGTAGAACCAGAGCAAAATAAGAATAAGTAATTGATTCACTATGAGCATTTTCTTTTTGTTGTCACTTGACCAAGAATTTACCAACCTGAAAAAAAAAAAAATCGACTGCGTGCGAGGCCCGGTCGTCACGAACGACTCTCGTCAATCTTCGCTCGATTACGACATTGCCGAACTGAAGGATGATTGGTATTAAACCCCATAGGGGTAGATGATGAAAATGAATCCGTGACGCTCTCCCGCGGTGCATTGAAATTACGATAAATTCCTTCATGAACTCTTTTGCATGGTTTTTATCCTATTGGCATTGGTACTCGTGCGCTGAAGGGGCATAACGCTGGCCTGGGCGCATCCTTTGCTGTAATCGGATGACGAGTGCCGAATGTTATTTTTTTTCACGGCACGCTCACGGCACGCTGGCGTGGGGTGCCCGACAGGTAGAAACGATTTATCTTTTCTAGTCTCACGGTATAAACTTCATGGGGACACTGAGCCGTATGTAGTGGATGAGACTCATGCCTTTAAAACGGAGGTCAAGGGATCGAATCCCGCCGAGAGTTAAAGTCCTTGCATTTGAAAGATGCGTTTGCTCAAGATGCCCTCTCGGCAACGGTGTACACCAGGTAGGCCTTAATTGCCAATAGAGTTATAATAATAGCAGGACCCTGTGGTAGAATAGTGGATACATGAAAGATTCTATACCATCCTGAATGATTGAGACCACTTTTGCTATGTTATGATATATCTTATATGTGTACATTCTAAAGTCATAGTTAGTATTGTTTATAGTATGCTTGTATTATCAGCATCATACATCAATGAGCAAATGTACAATGCTATAATAGATGACTTTAATATGTATATATTGTATTGGTATATTGGTGCTGTCGTTGTTTTCATTCCAGTGTTCTACGTCCTACAAGCTTGGCTTTTTAGTGGAACACTCTTTTCCGTAAAAAACAAAAAAACAAAAAAAAAAAACAAAACAAAAAAAAAATAAAAAAAACACAAACAAACAAAAAACAAAACAAAAAAACCCCGTAAATTACAATGCGGCCGTCATGGCCGTTAAGAAAGCGATTTACCTTGGAAGCTCTTCATTTGATTATTCTGTCATTGAATAGGGCAAAAGCATTATGGCAGCAATCTTAGTGCATTTCAACAGAACCATCATTGACCTGAACAGCTCAGCATTTTAGGCTATTACATCATTTAATTCATTGAAAACGACAGATAACGCATAATGATGAAGGCCTATAAACAAACCTCTTCAAACATGTCCAAAATATATCAAATAGTGGATAGATAATCTACTCCTCTGTATCCATGGCTTTGGTATTGCATTTATTTCTGAAGTGATTCAGTAAGTATGGATTATTGGCCAAATTGTCCAAACCTGTTTTGAAATGTCATGACATCATGCATTATCTCCTAAACATCTTCAAATATTTCTTTTATACGCACATCATGTTCACTGGTAAACATCATCATTTCTTCATGCACTTTACTTTAGAGAGTCTAATAGATTGCAAAACTAGGATAGGGGAAAGGTATGGACTTTGGAGAAAAGCATAACTACAAAAGGAATAACAAACATTAATGTCTTGATGTGCATGTGTGCTGATTTGACAACCTTCTATACGTGATAAAGAGAACTAATCAATCATGATTGTATCGGAGACTATACAAAATGGCTTCCGCAGAAATGGCTTTAACACTCTCCGATGGGGAATCACAAACAATTCAAATCCGCCGAGATGAGGCTGCGATGGCCATGTGCCAATTTGGTATAGTCGCATCCCAGACACGTGTGTCTGCGGCTGAAGTTATGAACTGTGATCATATATGGATGTGAAAGACAGCTATATGTTCGCTATCTTGTGATTTGTGTGTCAGAAAAGTTTTCGAGGATACTACGCGTTTTATTTGTGATGTCACTTTCGAACCTCGAAAGTCGTGACTGCGCTATAGTATGCATTAAAAAAGGACATACAAAAGAGAAAAACAAACGGATCGCTTATCGCCTCATAATTGTGACACATCAACTTCTTCATCTATCTGGTTCAGGTACAAAATGTCAGTATTATACTGAACACGAGACTGATATTGAATCAGGAACGGTTACGCCACAGTGTTAACAAAGACCCCGTCTCACTTGCCGCCTTCTCCCTTCATTCTTCTCTCCGCCCCGTCCCCACCCATGCCCTTTCTGATCACTCCCATTTCATAAGCATGCACACACACACACACACACACACACACACACACGCATATTATGATACGCACACGGCGCACACACACATATTACGCACACGGCACATACACACACACACACACACACACAAACCACAACTTTTATCCCGGAGAAAGAAGACTTTCTGGTTTTATACGTAGATCAAAACGATTTTGAACGAGACTTTTAGATTGTTAGAATGCATTTGTTTGTTTGTTTTGTTTATTTTATTTACATCAAAACTTTTTTTTTTTTTAACTCAGTTTCAGTTTCAGGGCTGTTTTTATTGAGTCCGTAAATCAGTCCACAGCATACAAACAACACAATATGATAACAAAAGATAAAATTCACAGCACGAGAAAGAACATACAACAACACCAGAGGTTGACTAGAGTAAAAAAAAACCAAAAAAAAACCAACAACAACAACAGAATGTCGTATTGATAGGGGAAAAAATGAATCATTGACAGTCATTAAGAACTGTATCTTGGACTATCAAGCCAAATCAAAATGTTTTTGAACTTGAATATTGTAAACAAAACTAGAATAGTAAAAAAGAATTATCATTATTATTATTATTATTATTATTATTATTATTATTATTATTATTATTATTATCATTATTATTGTTATTATTATTTTCAAGCTCAGCGGTATCAATAAATATTTCATTTTAACTCGGAAATCTGCAATTGTCATAAAATGAGCCTTTTGACATGAAAATTAATCCACAAAATATGCGAGTCCGACTTTAGAGGTAAGTCGGAATTAAGATTTTTGTGAACCATCCCCAGGACTACTTTGCTCATCACTGGGCTCTATATATATCTAGATTGATATCTCATTATGATTAGTCATCACTATATGAGTCATTGTCCGATCCCGTTTCCTGTCTCATCACAACAACATATCGCTCTTGGTGGTAAAGGAGTGCCACACAAGTGAGTCATAGACTCTTCCAAAGTCGTTTTGATGTCCTCGTCTGTCGCATCTCGGAGGACATTAGACTCCGCTCGCAAAGTTTGCGACTGTTATGTGAGTCATGGAACGGTGTTACACGGTCTGCTGCAAAGATTACACGCCCTATTGAAGGTCGGAAGGATGGTCTCGTATTCAATTCGTTGCCCCTTCGCTGGATGTTGGGAGGAGGAGGGGGGGGGGGGGTATAAAGCTGAATGCTCTCCCCAAACATCAAAAACATGTGATACCAATCCCCATGTTTTTAGCAACGCCAAAAAAAAAAAAAAAAATGTATTGTCAATAGCGATGAAAGTGTTTTGGTGATCCGTCAAGTATCCGTTGTGCACTCAAATTTCTTTCATGTCTACGAGTCAGCTGTCTTTTTATATTATGATAACTACATTAAAAGAACATTATAATCTATAGAGCTGATGAAGGACTCGAAGCAGCTTTTACCTTACGGTTTATCAACGACAGCTGCACCAATTTTCTATATAGTTCTTCACTGTATACAACCTTCACACAGTTCATCAGAAAGAACAGACTATATTTTACCTACGCTCGAATTTGCCCGTAAAAACAGAAAAGACGGGAAATTCGGGTCCGTCCTTGTTGTCCATGTTGTCATGTTGCCCATGTCGTCTTGGTTATAAAATCGCCCAAATCTGAGATCAGAAATACATTTCTTTTGGACACTACGGTTATTCACGCTTATTGATATCTTTATTTTTCTCCCGTAGTGCTTAGATACATTTCATGTGATAATGCGCTATATAAATGTTGTGAATTATTATCATTGTTATTTATTGCTATCCGACAGAAGAGTCTACGAAGCCTGATTTCTGGAGAGCACCCTCAACCAAGGCATGGCGAGTAGTGTAGTGCGTGCCGAGGAGATCGATCGGGAATTTCTGCAGTGCGCCCTTTGCATCGACAGACTTCAGAAGCCCAAGGTACTCACTTGTCAGCACACCTTCTGCGAGGGGTGCCTGGAGCTATGGGTGGCCAAGAACGACAACCAGCTCTCCTGCCCCGTCTGTCGCAAGGAGTACCAACTCCCGGTAAACGGCGTGTCTGCCCTTCCCGACAACTTCTTCGTCAACAGCATCATCGACTTCATCGGGCGGAAGCGACAGGCGTCGGCAAACGCGCAGTTATGTAATGGCTGCGAGAACGAGGCGTCGCATTACTGTCAGGACTGCGAGGAGGAGTTATGCTTCGACTGCGCAGGCGCACATCGTCGTCTCCGCGTGACCAAAAGTCACAAATTGACCACTCTCGATGAATATCAAGTGAGTGAGTGGATAAGTTTTTGGAACCATGAAGGTCCTCCGTTCGTTTTCTCCAGTGGGAGTGTCATTGGAGAGATGCTTTATGATTGTTGTCAATTCAGGGGGTGATGGACGGAAACTGGTCGGTACCGTGGTAGCTCCCATTTCTTTTAGTGGTCGAGTGATTACGCATTCAAACTCTCTGTCAATCAAATGCAGACAGAACCTGAAGTCATTTCTTTCAGTATTAAGGTGGTGTAGCATGCTGTTTCAATGAAAATATTTACATTGTCATTCTATTAGCTTATGACACACTAGTATTGAATGTTTTCCTTTGGTTCTTAACTTCGTTTTCTTTAAAGTTTTTCAGAAACACGTAGTTTTGTTTCTTGTAACTCAGGCAAGTGGAATGAGGGTGGATTGCGACTTTGCGAAGCAGGAGGACAAAATGTGCCGGAGTCACAGGGGCAACCCGCTGGAATTCTTCTGCCAGTCTTGCGATATTCCCATCTGTCGGCTCTGCATGCTGAAAGACCACCACATCGGCCAGCATGTCCACATCTCCTTCGGGGAGGCGGCGGCGTTGCGGCGGGAGAGCTTGGGCGCCTTGGCGAGCCGGGCTAAGGAGAAGGTATCAGTGCTCCGCGATGCAATGATGATCTTCAAGGTATGTTTAATCATTTACCGAGACGCTTGGCGTTTGGGGAGCTATGCTTGCGAACGGGGATTTGAATTATGAGGGTAGGGAATGGCGACTGCAATTATGAATCTTATGAGTCATAGGCATACGAATTCTCGCTGCTCACACGTCACTCGCTCTTCGTAGTTAGTTCATGTTTCATGTTTCTGTATAAAGTCTGAAAAATTACATGAAGAAATTGTTTTGGATAAAAAACAAACGCATCAAAAAATTTCGTATTTATCCACCTGAAACATGGAGGAAAAAATAATAACAAAAAATTATCTACAAGATCACAGTTATCTCATGTCATTTTATTAAACAGGCAAAGTTGAAGAATCGCGGTCACTATTGCACAAAGCGATGTGGACTGACGAATTTGCTTTGCTACTATTCGCGTCAATCATCATTTTGTTATTGATATTTGTTGACAGGAAACGCAACGCCGATTGAAGCTGAATCGAGAGCGTATTGAAAGCCAGATCAAGCAACGTAAGCAGAAGATGATCGAGATGATCCAGCTCTTTGAGCAGGAAGCCGCGGCCGAGCTGGAGGAGGAGTTCTCTTCGAGAAACGAGAAGCTGGAGGAGGCGATCCAGAATCAGCAGCGCTTGCTGGACAAGACGCTGAGCGTCTGCAACGTCCTCGAGAACCTGCACGGGGAGGGTGACGATGCCGCACTGCTCTACATCAACCGCGACACGACATGGAAACTCGAAGAGTCTATAAACTTCGACGCGACGATGACGACCGATGACAACGGCTTCATCGGATTTAACTCTGCCGAGGACAGGCACGATCGCGTGGCTGTCTTCGGCCAAGTTCAAAGTCCGACGATGACATCGACGTCCCATGTCGCCATCGGGCTCCAGCCATCATGTCCGCCCGTCATATCGGCTGGAGAGGACGTCTGCCTCACGTTGACGACGAGGAACGCTGGAGGGGAGCGGGTGCGGACGGGCGGCGCTCCGGTGACGGCCAAACTATGCTCACCCGCGGGCGAAGTGGGCATCGCGCGAGTCAGAGATCGCATGGACGGAAACTACGACATCACGTTCAGACCCAACTGCGCAGGCAAACATCGACTCATCCTATCCGTTTTCGGAAAACATATCGGGGAAAGTCCTCTTGAGTTCGACGTCGAACAACCGGAGAGACAAGTAATTATCAGCGAAGATATTATCAGGGGAATGTAGAGTTGGGTCCATGCTTAATGGTTTCCAAGGAACACGATGAACTTTGATTGTTGCATAGGCATGATAGGTGTAGATAGGATGATAATTTTGGGGTGATTTAATCGTCGTACAATATATAGCTCATCATCAGCGGTCATAAAAAAAATCCACATAAAACCGATGGCTTAGTGCTACTTCCATCTTAAGTCAATGATGGTAATGGTGCTCCCTTTCTGTCCGCAATTTCAGAATGTAAGGAATTTTTACCAAATGTTCCATACTGATATCTTAAGTTATGACATGGTGTCAGAACTTCCAAAATTGTGTTCCCATCATAATGCCTTAACATGCATTGAAACAAACGTGAAATCTGTTTTGATAACTCAAAGACAATTGACGCAAATTCTTAAAACCATACAATGTTGCAATTTCTTGCCATAGTTATATGTTTACATGAACAATTGTGTATATTAAAGGGGATGACTAGTAACTGATCGGTGGGAATGCTTGGGGATGATATGTTCCAATCCTTGTGGGATTCATTTAAAGGGATGGTACAGTATTGGTGGAGATGAGAATTGGGCTTTTAACTTTTTGCGAGATACCAAGAAAACACTTATGATATAGTACAGAGCATACCATTTTAAGAGGAATTCAAAGTTTGTTTGATGAAAATCGGATTTGGAATGACTGAAACATCCAAAAACAAAGTAAAACAAAGTGATCGTAATAAAGTGTGGGTCCCACACTTTATTAGAATAGCTCTTTTTTGGATATCTCAGCCATTTCAAAACCGATTTTCATCAAATGAACATTGAATTCCTCATAGAATTACATGCTCTTTCATATTTCATAAGAGGTTTCTCATTATCTCACTGAAAAATGCTAGAAACCTGAAATTAGGTCCAGACCAAAACTATACGATCCCTTTAAGAGTACATTATATATCTATTGTTTTGTGAAAATTATTTGCTTCAGAATGGTCTCATATTCAAGTAATGTGCAGTTCAATGTTTCCAGGTTGGCATGCCTATTCAGAGACGGGGCCATCGGAAACAATAAACTGCACATTACTTGAATATGAGACCATTCTGAAGCAAATAATTTTCACACATCAATAGATATATAATGTACTCTTAAATGAATCCCACAAGCATTGGAACAATCATCCCCCAGCATTTCCACTGATTCCCACTGATCAGTTACTAGCCATCCCCTTTAATGAAAACGAAACCATCTCATCAAGGGAAGTCTTGATTTAGATGTTTCCAAGTATTCACGTAACCGAATGAGAAAGCTTGCATTTAAATCATAACTTTCACAGGTGATCACCTTCGGAAACTTGACGACATCGGGCGTGAATCCTTTCATGGCCGACGCGCGCCTTCGCGAACCTTGGGGAGTGGCCGTGTCCGACCGTACGGGGCTCGTCTACGTGGCCGACACGGGCAACAGTTGCATCCGGGTATTTGACCTGGAAGGCACCCCTAAAGGTCAAATTGGCTTCTCCAACTTCCCGCAGCGCTTCGAACCCGTCGACCTGACGATAAACCACCAGGATCACTTGGTCATCACAGACCATCGGAATCAGCAGGTCAACTAAATTCTTGTTTGGTCAGATAAAGAAAAAAAAAAAAAACCCCAACACCAGCACCACCACCACCAACAACAACCCAAACATATGCCCTTTCCAAAATTGGGCACGAATCACGCAGTTGTTTCTTGTTTTGTTTTGTTGTCCAGTGATATGTATTGTAAATGGTTTTGTTGTGAAATATGAGAATATGGTCAATTCAATTCAATTATAGATGTCAGCGTTGCGCTCTCATATCATTTCGGTAGTCATGCTATAGTGGGAATATGTTTACACGAATGAAACTTAGGACGTAGAAATAAATCCAAATTATACGGGATTGAATTTCAGCGGAAGAAATAGGCTCTTTGATACTGGACATGCTGAAACAAACATGAATGGACTAATGTCACAATATCAAAATGTGCTAATTTTTTTCATTAACCTCATTTTATTCATTTTATTTTATTTTCTATCAGGCATTGTATAGAGTTCCACTATAGGTCATGACAGGTATGCAACTCGGAAAAGGTATTGTACAACCAATTCTGACATCGACGGGAGCGGGACTCTTTACTGCAATGTTTACACTGCATTTGACTTAAATAGTCGGGACTTTTTACTCCTAGGTGTCCGATTCATTTTTTTTTTTATTTTTTTTTTGCTGTCAATTTTGTGTGCTCATTACCAATTAGTCATATGATGTGTTCACAATGTATTCCCGACCTTATTCGTGTTATTCGTCTTCTCTTTGCTTTGTAACACATATAGGTGTTAGTCTGCAGTCAAGATGGCTCACTGAACCAGATCTTCGGGGCAGCGGAGCTGCGGAGACCGTGCGGCGTGGCAGTGAACAGCCTCGGGAACGCCTACGTCACTGACCACGAGTCGCACTGCGTGAGAGTCTACGACAACGATGGCGCCCACCTCCGCGATCTCGGCGGCTACGGCAACACGTGGGGCAGCTTTCGGGGGCCGATCTCGGCGGCAATCAACAGCAAGGATGAGCTGATCGTCTCCGACCGTGACAATCATCGACTACAGGTATCCACGTCCGATAGATTAGCATCTTCTCTCTCTCTCTCTCTGGTTTCATTACATTTGCTCCTGCGACAATTGCTCCCATGAAACATCTGCAAGCTAAGCCAAACATAAATTCTACCCACAAACATAACTCTAACCGTGCTAACCCTAATCCTAATCCTCACGTCGAACCAAACCTAGAACCCTATCACAACTCTAAAACCCTAACCCCCAGTCCTTGGAGAAAATAAGACCGGAGCAAATGCTGCAGGAGCAAATGTCATGTCACCCCCCCCCCCACCCTCTATCTCTCTCTCTCTACACACAACCGACCGAGACTCTTTAATTAGGACATGGTTAACATGAGAGTTTTCTTTTTTTCTTTTGACATGGGTCACTGGCGCATCAAAGCTCATTTGGGTTATTTTAGGAGACTCACAAATGAAGAAAACTGTTTATCAAAGTATTACTGTACGAGTGGATATGATCGCATACATATCAAATGCCTGCTGGGGTGAAAATGATGTCCCTTACATCATTTTCGAGATGATCTAAATATAATGGAGTATTTTTTTTTTTTACGGGATCGTCCCCTTCAGTCGATGGGTATAATGCCACGACTGTTAAAGGTACAAGAAGATGAGCTATGGATTCAGAAAGTGCAGGCTATAGTTACAGTATTCCGTGCCCCTTCACGATAATACACTAAAAAGTTTGCAAAATACACTTTAGTGTGCTTTCTTGTGCCATGTTTTGTTTTTATAGGTATGAAATAAATCAACGAAAATTCCCCTTGTCGTCGGTCTTTTGCATTATTTTGTACCGTTAACAATCTTCTCTTGGTCACGGTCATCACATTAACACAGGTTTTCGACACCGAAGGGGATTACCTGTTGGAAGTGACCCCATCGGGCGAGGGCGAAGACGAGTTTAAGTACCCGACGGGCGTCGCCGTTGACATCAACGACAACATTTACGTCTGCAATGACTGGAACGGTCGCGTCCTCAAGTTCAGCCCCGACGGCACGTTCCTCAAGCGCGTCGACAGCGACGAGGACGGACTGCGTTACCCCAACGGCATCGCCGTCACCGAGGACGGCAGGGTCGTGGTCGTCGATTACGGCAACGATTGCGTTAAAGTATTCGCCTAGGGCAGGAGATCAGCCGGGATTCACAAAGAACTGATCGCATAGATTGCAATACTTAGTCCTCTTCTATTCCGTGTCAAGCGCCTGACTCAGAATACGAAAATGTGCCGTCACTTTGGTGTCCTCCTTTCATATCGAAGTGACATTGTTATATTACGTGTGAAGAAATCCTCCAAAACCCCAACTGTATGAAATACGTGAACCTAATTACAACTCGATTTTATTTGTGACCAACCTGATCATTTTTTATGGAGAGTCATTCCTGTCCAACCGGCTTGATTGGAGTCTCGAAAGCGTACTTGTACATACGTGATACAAGACGTGGTCGTTATCTGCAATCGACATTTTTCGCCATGATTCTGACATTCATTCTTACATTGTTGCACTTCATTCATGACAGTTGTATCATATCCATAGTCTTTGTTCGTTAATTACTGTTTACTCCACACATTGGACGACTCGACTTACGAAAAACAAGGGTATAAGCTGTAACGCAACATACATTTGCGAAACCTTTCAAGAATGACTTTCCATAATATCAAGCAAACAAAAAGCGTTGGACTCACAACTAATCTTAAGAAATGTGTTTTTATTTCACAACTGAAGCTACAATCATTTCACTCACCGTATTTGAACTTCTTGCCAAGTCATACCGACGCGAATATCTGCTGGATAGGTGTCGGCGAGTGGCCCCCCGGAAGTCCGGCGAGTGAACACCTGCTGAAGACCGGATATAGTGTTGTCTTCCATTTTGTTATCATTTTCTGTGAAAATACGGTGTCTTTCTGTCCGTCTTCTGTTTGCATTTCCTGTGACGTCACGGGATCATCTCCGTTACGTATGAACCTATACATACAATTATTTAGGCAGATCGGAATGTAATTTCTGAGCAAAAACACTTTCTCGGGCAAATTAATTCCGAAGGCCATTGTTGGGCCAACAATATCAAAAATTTTGCTGCCTACATGAATTTTATGACACAGAAACTTTTATGAAAAGCATTGTCCCGAGTAAATACTAACGTAAGATTTTTCGGTCTCCACATGGTGATAAGGCTTGCTCATATACACGTGCGTCACCAATTAAACACAATTATTCATGCTCGTTTTCAACATTTGTAATATACGTCACATCATAAAAAGATGTAACTCATTCTTCGTTTTGAATTCATTTCGCAAAAAAAGCATTCCTTCGTTGATGGAACGATATTTCAAGTTTTATGTTTCGAACCCTGTTGACCTAAACACAATATCCGTCACCTGTCCAAAGAGACAATAAAATCACCTTTACCGTTTTAATGACCTTTCCTGTTCTTCTTGTTTGTCTGTTTTGTTTTGTTTTTCAGCAAGCGTTTATATGTAACTGTATTTCGTCTGATAATACATCCGTGTTCTTCACAGGTACCTCGTTCTCCTGTAAGTCTCTAAATGTATTTTAAAAAATGTGTCATGTTGTGTTACAACGGACAATCACGTGTCGGCAGTATCATGCAAAATAAATGACATGTACTGGACTGTGACACAATGTGACTGAACTGAGTTTTACTTCAGAACGTCGTTGTGTGATGTTATGGTTATGGTTTGGTTTGGTTTTATTTCTGTATCTTTTTTCTCCAGGTATACAGATACAAATGGATAAAAAGTGTGTAAGGGAACTTATGGATGGGCCCCATCTTATTCATCAACATGTCCATATCGTTATACTCTAACATTTAGATTGCTATACGGCACATAGTAAGTTCCTCGAGGGGTAGGCGACATATTGTGGGATGACAATGAAAGTGTTGTAGGATGATGAGAATGAAATCGTGAATGATGGTGAAATTGCTGCATCAACGGGGTCATCCCAAGAGACTACAACCCACGAGTTCGACATGCAGGAAAGGCCCATGAGTCATACAGCCACGAGTTCGACACTACGTAAATAAGGCCTTAGAGTTTGACGGTACGTAAAAACAGCCAATGCACGAGTCCGACATTACAACACGGGGCTTAATGTGTTGATCTCGTGGGCCTTGTCTACTTATTGTCGAACTCATGGGCTGTATGACTAGTGGGCTATATACGTCGTGGGCTGTATGACTCATGGGCTGTATGATTGGTGGGCTACAGTATGATTCGTAAGTGATCTCGTAACGTGCACCCTGCATGAACATGAATGGCTCCGCGTGTGGTGATGCTGTAATGATAATGTAACTACCCATTCTGATTGTGCCAAATCGTCGGTGCTTGCGAGAGTAAGAAATCACATAAAAAAAAATCTAAGCTTACCATGCACGAAAAGTCAAACATCTACAGTGACACTGCATACTTGCGCCAAGAAGCTATGTGGTGCGAAGGCAAGTTTTAGCCATGATATTAACAGTGATACACATGTATTTCAAATTCCCTTCACCCGGTCTGATTTATCGAGTTTTTGGCTGAAGAGAATACAACTAATATCGAAGACATAGACCATGCATACATAAAGACCCCGTGTGGAACCAACCATTCATCGGTCTCACTTGGAGTCTAGCGGGATGCCATTCCCTATGGGTGGCGCTACCATACAACCTCAATTGGTATTTTGGACATCCTACAGTGTCCTAGTAGGCCTACCTACCATTGGTTGCGGCCTGTCACTATACCACTGTATAAATCCTTCTTTGGCTGGGAACCCAATACACGTACCGCCAGTCATTGACCCCCTTGGGCTACATCTATCATGTCATTACCATGGCAACCGTGCACCTACGTTATTGACACACAATTATGACGTGACGGAGCTGTGAGTGGTCACACAACTGACATATACACCATTCAACTCAAAGTTCTTGGCCCAAAATCCCACTGTCTCACAACTCCATCACTAGGTGGCGCTTATCCATGCTTACTAGTAAGTAAAATCAACTGAAATATGCAGATGAACGTTACTTTAAGCGCTCTCGGTTTAGCCTGAAGACTTCCCATTTATAATATTTCAACTTCACCCAGCACCTTCGTCAGATTGAGGGTCGAATGGGCACTGCTAACATTACCAATCAGATGACCCCAAGGGGACTGCATATCGAAAATGTCTTGATGAAAAGACTTTAATATCTTTACCTAGCCTGATTAATGAATATTCATACATGTAGACGTAGAAACATGCTTTTTTTTTTTTTTTTTTTTTTTTTTTTTTTTTTACAAATAGTTTGAATGATTCATTTGAGAATTCTGGATAAGAAATCGTAGACTCTGGAAAATGCATACAAGACCCTTAGCATATGATAGTTTTACTACACAAATTCTGAGTAAATATGGCTTGAACCGATTTAGAAGTCTGTTTAAGACTATTTCATTTTTATTTTATTGAATTGACAGTGTAATAAGTCTACATTTTTAACTTCTTTAACTCATTAGATCTGTTGTTAAGTCGCATTGTAATAATGTATACTGAGTATATTACACAGTACGAATAAAGTTGCACCATATAACATCGGATTGCATTGACAAATCTGTCGACTTCCTTTGGTCAAAAATGTTGACACGCAAGGCCTATTCTACTCATTAGATGGGACAAATATTATAGTTATAACGGCAATAACAAGGGGATATAATGATAATTGAATAGTAACGATTCTCTTTTCATTACCTTAATGAACAACAACAACGATTATTCTAAGAGAGTGGTGAAAAAAAAAAGACATTCACATGGAATAATGAACACTGGTAGATAAGCATTGACAGAATGCTACTGGACAGGTACCTCACGATGACAGGGTTACTGGCTAGAACTTTACGTCATAATAGCGGTCATATTGTCCGCGCGCATTTCGTCTTTGCATGAAAGCGCGACGTTGCGTACTAATGCTGTGTGCTATCTCGGCATCATTGGTAACCAAGCGTTACGATAAGTGTATGGACCTCATTTTTCACATTTATTTACCATGGCCAGATTTGTTCACTTGAATCACATTCCTGTCATAACGAACATTCCATCACTGCGTTCTAAAACAAAACAAAACAAAACAAAACAAAACAGCACTACATTATATGAGATAGAAATGTGAGACCAAAGAAAAAGTAAGTCTTTCTTTTTTCGTTCCCTTCAATCATTGCATCAAAATTGCGCGCGCATTGGGTGACGTAACAATACTCTATCTCTGTATCCACGGCTCAGGCAGGCAAGCCCAAACATTGCTTTCTTAGCAGATGACCAAGTCACTTGACGGGCTAGTCTGATCTGATCAAAATGGGCAATAATTTGACCAAAATTGATCGCATAGTGTGCTTATTTGGGTGTTGCAAACCGAAAAAGGGTGAGTGACAAATGGACAAATGTTTGTCCAAATTTCGTATGTCCCTTGTGATATTGAAGCGATTTTCTTTTTCTATTTTTTTTTTAAATTCAGCCTATATGTGCATGTTTACCATAATTTACATCCGTGCATTTTCTAGCTGTCATACGCGCACCTTTACATGCCTTGTGTGTGATGTAAAATGCTGGTAAAGCGTCTATTATAAAAGATAGCAAAATGAACAGCTTTAAAGAATCATTCCGACAGGGAACATCAGGGCAAAGCCATACTGTGAAAAGCTAGGAATATATCCCTAATATAAGTAGGCCTACTAGTACCTGGTTATTACAAAGTATATGAGGTGATATATGTATGTATATATATTATATATACTCAAATTTTCGAGTCGAACAAACTCATTCTTTATTGGCAAAAAAAAAATGCATTACAGTTTATTTCTCCATTCTTCGTGGAGCCAATACGTGAATTTTCAACATATAATATATATACATATATAAAGAACTATTTGATAATCAGAGGTATGGAATTCTGTCATCTTACGACTGTATTAACCATCTGTAATATTTCACTTCCCTTTGAATTATTCTGTCTAATTCCCCAATTTGATATATATATATATATATATATATATATATATATGTCCTTTTTTTCTCCATACATTTTGTGTGTAATCTCTGTACCGTTATTAGTTTTAGGTCGAAAACAGAGAGCAAGGAAGATCCGGCCTCTTCCCAAACTCGCACGACACACAGTCATCCTTGTTTGTTCATACGGAATTGGGTGAGTTACTTTACACTGAGTGGATGGTCATCCCGAAATACATACAGCTTTTAACAGAGTTGATGCAATCACTGATAAGTTGAAGAACATTAAGTTTGCGGTACTGGTGCAGAGTAAAAACACTATCTTATGTTTTGACACAGACAGACACAATTCCATTATGCCTATTTGTAAACTTGCCAGCCCCTATGAATATTATTGATATGAGAATACGTACAAAATTTTTTCGGTAAGTGATTGTGAGGCACATTTTGGCACATTTACAAGTGATTCCGGAAAAAAAAATGCAAAAAAAAAAATAAAAAACTGTCTCGTTTGGTAGTTTGTAAAGCTATAGAAAACGCGGAAATCGCTAAACTTAAAAGCGTAACTGAGAAGTTATAGAAACATGTTGCTTGACAGAGCTCTGTCTCGTTTGGAAGTTTCTAAAGCTAGAAAACGCGGAAATCGCTGAACTTAAAAGCGTAACTGAGAAGTTATAGAAACATGTTGCTTGACAGAGCTCTGTCTCCGCGTTTCTAAAGCTAGAAAACGCGGAAATCACTATTAAAAGTGTAACTGAGAAGTTATAGAAACATGTTGCTTGACAGAGCTCTGTCTCGTTTGGTAGTTTCTAAAGCAAGAAAACGCGGAAATCGCTATTAAAAGTGTAACTGAGAAGTTATAGAAACATGTTGCTTGACAGAGCTCAATACATATTGGGGAAAAGTGTAAGATTATTCATATTTTATTCCTCTTCGCAGAAGCATGGTGACACACAGCGACTTGAAGGCAAGACAACATCTTCAGGTAAGATCATCCCCCGATATCAATCTAAACGGACAAATTCCTATGTAGTGCAATGGCACATACAGGCCAAGTCTGAGAAATAATATTTATTCACTTATTTATTTATTTATTTATATATTTATTTATTCATTCATTCATTCATTCATTTATTTTTACACGCGGTGTATCTAATCTTTCCATCACTGTTTTCGACTGGTCTTGATTTTGCCTTAATTGTGTATTTCTTTTTTATGAAGGAGTTTGGAATTGTTTTTTTTTTTCAATTTGCGACATCACATTTGTCATCTTTGATAACTTTGATTATCTTTTTTGAATGAATTTTACGGATATTGACTCGAAGTTTTTGCTACATGTGTGTTTGTGGGTTTTTTTTTTTTGTTTTTTTTTTTGTTCTTTTTGTTTCCTATCAGAAGATGGAGACTGAGATGGACCTGAAGCTACGAGCAAATTCCATTGTCCAGAATGTGTTCAAGGTAGGGTAACAGAATTTCTTATCAGATAGAATATGTCATTCATAATTTCTGAGTTGATCAGAAAAATAAGATATAAGAACGAATAGCAACATAGGTAAACACTGTTTTTTTTTCTCTCTCTCTCTGTTTTAAGGAGGCAAGGAAAATGACTGAAATCAGACTGAAATCAGTCATTGTACAGAATGTACACAAGGAAAGCATCAAGAACATTTTGCGATCGTTTAACTTATTTTGACATATCACATACAACCTTCCAATGGGCCAAAAAGCTGAAATGGTTCGCAACCGATGTTCAATAAGTGATGTTATAATATCAATGATGATACATTTGGCGTTTCGACATTAGGATACATACAAGGCGTCATCAGGTAAACGTATCATCGTAAAGTTAATGGTTGAAAGTACCTGCCTCCCACGGGCTTGATTAATCCTCTTCCTTACCATGCTTACAGGCAGTAAAGGACCACCAAGCTGCCGAAGAATCAGCGACGAACTTTCTTGACGATGTGCTTGAGGTGAGAAGCATTAATAACGTTGGTTTTCTAGCTCGTTTAATAACTCGTGTTTGGGAAGATTATAGGACAAATGAAACATCACGGCTTTGACAGGATTGATGTAATACAATGAAGAAAAAAAGCGAAGACAGCGATTAAATTTCAATATTTCGTTGATCTAATTTTTCAGGAAGTGGTGAAGGAATCGAAGCTGAAGGTACAATCAAAGTTCATTGTGCAGAAAGTGTACAAGGTAAGATATCTATTTCATTTGCTATCAATGAGCAACCCCCCCCCCCCGTTAGTTATTATCATCATTATAAGAGCGCGTCTTTAATATATCAAAAGGTTAATATACAAGTAGATATCAAGATAATGTGCTTATGTTGTAGGTGGTAAATCTACATCGCAGTTCGTCGTCTACAATCTAGGATTAAAGTCTATACACCTGTACTTGTACTTCATTAACAGCCCTATTAAACAACACAACATGCGCACACAGCTTGCGTAATCGTTAAACATTTCGAATTGAATCTTCGTCGCATTTTCTATGCCTCCAAACGAAAGATGACTGTTGATTTCATACTTCTCGGTTTTGTTTTGTTTTTGTTTTGTTTTTGTTTTGTTTTTGTATATCAACGGAGTCAACGACCTTTCATCTCAGTATTGCAGAATGTGAAGTCTGATAGTTGTCGTTATGGATAATGAAACCAAATAAATTTGAGAAACCATAATTTGAACTAGGGAATTCCTATATCACATCAATATTCGTCGTCTTTATTTCACATGACGTGGACGAAAAAACAAAAAACAATCTCAGTTTTGGGCACAAGCAAAGACGAATGTGCAGAATGTACGTATATCAAAAACTCATCCTTGTCAATTTTCCAAGTTTAAAATTTCCAAAAGACAAGGGACTCTGAAGAGGACATGAAACGGGGAGATGGGGGGGGGGGGGGGGAAGCGAGACAAGGGAGAGCTTTACTCAGTAACAAAAATCTACATGCTGTGGAAGACGTAATTCATGGCATATGTTATAGTCTGCTAATCTTCCTTGTGCTAAGCTAACTGATTTGTTTTTATTTCGCAGGAGGTAAGCAAAGAATTTCAGATGAGGGCACAAGCAAGGGCTATCGTGCAGAATTCATATGAAGTAAGAGTGACCGCTTTACATTTGTTTTCCTTGATTTTTACTTTTCGTTACCTTTTTTTAAGACATAAAATGGAAAGAGAAATATGTCGAGTATGAGAGAGAAAGGGGGTGGAGAAATCAAAGAAAGCGCTTCTCTTTTTCAACATGTTTTTACCTTTCAGTTGATTTGATCTTTTCGTCAACACGACTTAGAATCATACGGATCAAAAATAAAGGAATCATAAACTTGATAAATTTCCTACATTATTGATTAATATGTCTGTAGCATCTACGTAAGTCCGGATGTGTAAATGTATTATATAGACCCAACTTCGGCTTAATCGATTTTATTCTGTCTCCCCTACGCAGGCGGCTGGAGATCACAACACAGCTGAAGAATCAGCGGCAGTCTTTCTAGACGAAGCTCTCGAGGTAAGAATTTATGCCTTTTTTTTTTTTCATTTGAACACTAGATAATATGACATTACCCTCTGGAGAAGAAGTCATAAACAAACAAACAAACGTATTATCACCATCCACTCGTGTTATGATTCATCACACCAATCTCAACTCATCTTGGCAGTTCTATTGTTTTAATCTCTGGAGAAGCCATAACAAACTTTCCTTTCCTTGTGTCTGTATCTTTTTTCTTTCCGGGAAGTTTGAAAGCGTTCAGATCTTAACGCCCAGTCAGGGACCATCATACCGAGAATGTGTACAGCGCAATTAAGTAATGACCTTTGTTTTTTGACCTTTGTCCCACTGGCCTGGCGGTGAATCCTACCAGAGAGTATGGTATTTGATACCCTCTTGAAAACTCACAAGAAAGGACAAACAAGCAAACAAACAAACAAACGTATTATCACCATCCACTTGTGTTATGATTCAGCACATCAATCTCAGTGGTTCAATGGCAGGTATTATTTCATCTGTACAGTTTATCGTTCAACCCTGGTTTATTTCCCAGGCTGCCAGAACCCAGAAAGACGCCGATGTCTCTGCACTGGCATTCTTCGACGGTGCTCTGAACGTAAGAAATGCGTCTTCATCAAGCATATTATCGACCCTTTTTAAAAAATCTTCATATAGATTTCCAGTTGACAGTGTTCCTAAAAACGATAGTTAAAACACACACATACACACACAAAATGAACGAAAGGATTAAAGTCGTCTTATATTCTCTTTCCTTCACGTAAAACAATGGTTTAACTGTCTTTTTTCTTTTTCGTCATTTCTGTGTACAGGATGCCCAAAAGATGTCAGAGCTGAGAGAATGTACACAAACCATTGTTCAGGATCAGAGCGACACAGCACAGTCTTCTGTGTCTGCAGCTGATGTCAATGACGTAAGTGGTTACGTCATAAACATTAATGTTGTTGCTGTATGCGTATTTGTCGTGAATATTCATGAAGAGATTATGTGATAAAAAAAAAAACGGAAAATGGAACGACGACCAGGGATGGACGGGGTAGCCTCTCCATCACGTACTACAGTATTTCTGTTCTCTGGTTTGTCTTCATCAGTAACACTTGGTGTGACGTCGGGGTTGATTCTTGAGCGTGTCCAGCCCTATTTCCCAACTTCAAAGACATTCTTGAAGAACGATTTCTGCCTCCCCCTTCTCTTATATACAATTGTTGATCATTGATAAAGTGTAACTTTGAGGCATAGAGATCAACTACTGTATTTATTTGTATTTATTCATGCTATAGATGGTATTGTAAAATCACCCGCAAACAGGGTTTAATTGATGATTAATTTTTAATTTATGCACCTGTCATTCTGTACAATGAAGGATGACATCATCGGCCCATTTCAACTGCCGCCAGGCCTTGATGGTCCCGTTGACTACTCAGACCTCTGCGTTCCTCAGAGTTATTACATCAATGGGATAAATATTGATACTGCTGAGCCGCACACGAGAAAGGAACTGCTGACCAGCCGCGGACCGTGGCCGGGAAGAGATGTTATCACCTACCAAGATCAGTTTGTCGCCGATATGAGAGCACTGGAGAAAGAACAGGCATCGGGAGGGACACACGACGGCGTCCAAGACGCACGAGACTCCGACGGTTCCCACAGCGACCCCGTCTTCACTGGTGAGTCTGGACCCGAAAGCGACGATGAGGATGAAGACGGTGTGACAATCTCATTCATTATGGGATCAGAAGGTGCAGGGCACGTCGCCTCGTTGGATATCATACAGCGTAATAGAGAGTGCATCATCCTCTCCAAAGACTCAGACTCTGACGATGATGATGATGACGATGAGGAGGTTGATGATAATGGAGAAAAACTAGAGATCTCTGAATCGGGGAATGATGACAACCTTGGATACGATCCAATCTCCTCTCCACCAACGGCAGTGCCAGTCGGCGTTCTGCCCCCGATCCCTCCTCCTCTCACTTTTCGGGATATCAAAAATCTCGAGCGAGTTGCTCTTCAGAAGATGATCAGTAAAGAGAGGATTCACTTTCCCCCACCCTACCTCCCCTCACCATCATCTGCAAACATCGCGGTGCATGCTTGGAGTTGCTTCATGGTTCCACCTCCTCCCTGCCCCATGATGCCTGCTGATCTACCTCTCCCAGGCAATGTCGCTTCAGGACCAAACATCTCGGCCAACCACCAGCAGCACGCATTAAACAGACAGCTGATCAGTGGGTATCCTATCAATCCTCTTCTGCCGTTCATCCCTCCCCCATCACGGCTGGTTCCTCCACCCCCTCATCCACCGCCAGACGAGATGTCTCGGTTATTTCAACTGTCGCGGGAGGTCAGAGAAAACGCTGCCAGGGAGATAATCAACCCAAATCTACCGCATTCAAATAACCAGGTGATGATATACATACACTGTGCCTAATTTTGCTTGCCGATTTTTATCAATGATGTAAAAGACCTGACCTATTGGAGCCAACGAAATTACAATTATGTTTTGGTTCACCATCACAGTTGAATTATCTTCGAAGCTACCATAGTCCCTTTCACAATTCGCCGATAGCATTATCACAATTTTAGTTTACATGAGCTCCATATCTATTGTATCATATGCAGGGCAATGTTGCTCAACACTGGGGGCGTCCTCCTGCAAATCGTATGGACAACCGAAGACCTCCAAACAGGGCGTGGCACCCTCACAGCATCCCTCCACAACCACACTCTAGACCACGCCCACCGATGACAATACGACGATGCTATGAGCATATACATCACCCTCGCAACTAGCGAAGAGGGTACAACTTATTACAATAGTGATATTGACACTCGAAGGACAAAGGTGAAACGGAATCCAGAATTTAAAACAACAACAACAACGCACTTTTGAACAAGGGTAGTTTAATTGTCTACGTCAACAAACCGTCTCTGCAATGCATTCAAATTCTATGCAAGCTTCCTTCGTGAAAGATTGCATTAAATACCACAAAGCCTGCCGGAGGCTTGATCTACTAATGCCCCAGTCACATATAAACACGGATCCTCAAGGATCTACATGATGATCCGGGGAGTTCCGGGATAGTTTCTACCTCGATGAGCGTCGACGAGCGTTGATATGACTGTACACACGGCATCAACACGGCAGCTACATGGATAAGGCCGGAAGAGCGCGGCGTCTACTCGGATCAACACGGCAGCTACACGGTATCTACACGGACAATCCCGGATGTCTATGTGACTGGGACATTAGCAAATAGCTGATTGATGCTTTTCCTGCCTAAGAAACTTAATTGAAGGTAGCAGGGAAATAATGGTTCGTTACTATAATAGGCTGTGGGAAAGGAAACATCAGTGAATTTTGATACATGACAGAAACTGTCCATCGGCATATCTAGTTATGATAATAACTTCACTTTGACATAGCTTGCGAACTCGAGTTGTAAAAAGCACAGGTCTACAGCTAATTTATGGTTAATATGCTTCGAAAATAATAAGATGCTGCTTGTGAAATATAACATACTGGAACATGAAAATATGTTAGATAAAAAAAAAAAAAAAAAAAAAAAAAAAAAAAACCTCGCAAACTCGGAATGCCTACTCAGGAAAGGTTAAAAGCATTGGCAATCTAAAGAATTTATCAAAAAAACAACAACAACAAAACAACAACAACAACAGCAACAACAACAAAAAACAAACAAACAAACGTTATGGCAATCAAGACAGTGGCTGTCTTTAGAAAACAAACCAGACCGAGACATAGTTTTCAAGCAGAATATACCATTGCTACAAATATTATTTTAAGGATATATTGTATAGGGAAAAAAAAAAGAAAAACTGTACCTGCAAGCAATGAAATCCAAAGTTTTGATAATATCTTCTGTGAAGAGTATTTCAATAAAATATTATAGTAAAATTATGGATGGTTGGCGACCTCCGTTGACCTTGTGTTTTGTTTGTTGCCTGACCTGTAGTCCACCCAAACTAATTCTCTCTTTCCCGCTTTCTCTCTCTCTCTGTCTGTTATATATTTATATATTACATATAGATATATATGTGTTTGTGTATGTGTGTACATATAAACATACATGCATGCATACATACATACATATATACATACATATAATAGAGACAGACAGATAGATAAATACCTGTAAATAAACTCTTTCCCATACTCAAAATGTTACAGTGTCAATAACCATAGAGGGCGCAAGCCATGTCGGGTCGAGCAGAGCTGTCGCCCTCGGCCGAGCTCTCTTCACAATACAGCGAGAGGGCCTTGACAAAAAGCTAAACACAAACTGGTATGAAATGTCTGCTTGTCGACATTTTTTTTTCTTTTTTTTTTTTGTATGGTAGAATACGACTGAGAACTGAGTAGGAGTGTCTTGAGTGAACGTTTGTTACTCAGACACAAGTGGGACCCATTATCGAGTAAGTGGAAATTACCGGAGAAATATTACACAGGCACATACCAAAATCGTCTATTTGAGTGGTTGCCTAAACTACACTCAACGCAGAGGGCTTAAATGTATCGTGCGGTCTGTCACTGCAACAATAATTCATTCTAACAAACCTTTCGAGGTTTCTTATCATTTCCTGTCCATGACTGATCTGGGTGCAATCTTAATCTTCTAAACACGTTGAATCGGACGCGATCACTAAGATTTAAAAAAAAAATGCATTTTTCGTGACGGGATTTGATGTTCAGCAATATTAATCCTTAATTGGGTAGAGTTTTTAGGGAGAAGATTGACGATGAAGACTCACGTATAACGAATTAGATTTACTGGGATTATAGAAGCATAATACACCTTGAATATCTCTTTTGCTGTTACTTTCAATTTCATTATTCGTTTTCAGTTATCAAAAAAGTCTGTGAAGTCATGTACACGTGTGAGACGTGTACTCTTGTTCCGCCAATCACACCCAGGATAGAATAGACAGCTGATCATGCCTCTATAAGCAAGGCATATTAAACATTTTAAGTTTGATATTGATAATCTCGACTTGCCCATGTAGTATCTATCAATGTTTAGATCAGAGTGATTCCCGGAAATAAAAAGCAAACAAATTTCTGGGTCCTAATTGCATAACCAGTATCCCATCCTCAATGCAGCTGATTATCATTTGAAAAGTCCAAAACTTATTATATAATAGCATAAAAATCCATGAGACATTATGGACCATAATGTATGAAAGTCGTTCTTAGACGCAGTGTTTCTCTTACATTTTAAATCCTCTAAAAACATTTAAAAACAAACAAAGTAACATTCGAATAATAATCCCACTCGTTAATTTATTGTTATTTCGGTAACATCTCCACTGTTGTTGCTCACTTTACTATGAAGCTCGAAGGCTCAATAGGGCCTATAAACAATTCCTAGGTAACAGTTCTTTTTATATTATGATTAGAAGAAAGCTCCAATTCTTCAAACACAGTTAATATCTTTTCTCGCTTAGTAAGTTCTCTCTATTTCAGGTATCCCTAGTGTGTCCTTCGTATTTTTCTTCTTATAGTCCTATGTTTAAAGGACAAGTTTAAGTTAACATAAGGATTCAATTCAATTCAATTCAATTCAAAGTTTATTTCATTTTTCGACAAAACATATAAGTTACACTTCTTTTGACAACAGAGAATAAGGTTAACAGAACATTATGTATCGAAGAGAATGTAAAACAATTGAAGAGGACCTTATAGTAATTATATATTGTATTAAAAAAAAAGAAGTGATCAAAATAAAGTACATGACATTGTATAACTTTGCTTAAAGTGCGAAAAATGGAGAGACCCACTAAAAAGACAGAGCTTGTAGAATGTGGGCTCCTCTAAATTGATTGATAGGATTGAGAGAATGCAGCAATATTAGTAGAACACATCAGTGAAAGTTTGAGGAAAATTGGACAATCAATGCAAAAGTTATGAATTTTAAAAACTTTTGTGTTGGACCCGTTGGATGAGGAGACTACTAAGGCTCGTGATGTCATATGAGTACAACAGTATAAAGAAAATGTAAAGAAAATTCAAGATATTTTCACTTTTTTCGCATAATAAAAGAGCACTTGACTTGCCTCTTTCTAAAGGCAGTGGGAATAATATTACCCATAACATGATTATGTCAGTAACGAGTCAAGAGAATGTGTACTTTTTTCAAAAGATGAAATTTTGTGAAATTCTCTTTATATTTTCCTTATATTGTCGTACGCATGTGACATCATACACTGCAGTAGTCTTCTCATCCAGCGGTGACTGGACAAAAACTTCAAAAACTTTTGAACGGATTGTCCGAGTTTCCTCAAACTTTCAATGATGTGTTCTACTAATATTGCTACATTCTCTCAATCCTTATGTTAATGAAGGTGAACTTGTCTTTTAACGTAATATGTTCCATCCACTGCACATGTAAAAATCATAGGTTGACGTGGTTGAAGTGATTTTTTTTTTCTTGTCGTTCCTCTTCAGTTCCAATTAGAACTTTGGTTAACTTTGATTTGTCTTATGTATCATGTTTCCCGAGACCATCATCCCAGTCAAGCACACTGCCTTATTGGTGACGGCCTCCTCCACTTTTACCTTGATATACTTAATATTGTTCACGCGTATGTCATTTCCTTTCCACTACCTGCATGTCCACGTTACGAGGGAGATAAGAAGTCTCTGGTTTTGTCAATTTCACTGTGCATTTTTGTGTATTTCTGCATAAACTTGTTCAAATGAACAAATGAAAGTAAACTGACAACTGAAAATGAAAACGAAAACCTTTTTAGAAGATTAGTGACCCAGAACTTCGGACATATTTCCACTTCAGCGTTTTTATGTTGTTTAGAGTAAAAATGAAACTTAATCTTATTGTACTTTACATGGATAGCTATAAAATTGTTTTAAAACAAAGGTTATGACAGGATTGGATTACGCGGAACTAAAACAATAAAAGCACCTCAGAACGGGAGCAGAGAGCACAATGGAACATATATGTACAGTCGACTTTGATTTATGTGATAGTTTTAAAGTCAGGATTGATCGTGACCGTCTATATCTGTATATTTTGATTACATGGTTTAATATAATGTTAGGAGATTGGAAAAGTAGTCCTATGTCTTGCAACGATGTTTTAATAGGGCCTACCTGACTAGACAAAAACACCTGACTGCAAGTATAGGCCCTAATCCAGGGGATTGTTCTTAAACAGACACGAAAACAAAACCCAGAAATCCGTCGATAACATTTCTGATTTTCATTTTGGCGAGGGATAAATCCCTATCATCACAATGACTCATTAAATTGTTGTCCTCACACCTCCCTGATCAGAGGGACTCGTCAGACAACATGCATAGGTACAGAGTATCGTGCGGTATTCCACGAAACCAGCGCTGGGCGGGTCGGGTCAGCAAAGATCGTCATGCAACTTGCTTCCACTATCATCAAACCATGGAGCTACTTTGGTAGCTCCATGATCAAACCATTATCATAAAAATCATTGGAGTCAATAATCCGGTATTGCGGGTGAAAATGACGTCATTCTCCTCTCTCTCTCTCTCTCTCTTCAAACACCAAACACCAAACACACGCACACACAACACACACGCACACACACACACACAAACGCACGCGCAACACACAAACACACACGGAGTTTGGTCATGGTTTGACGATTGATTTACGTTATAACGTACACCAACGTACCGCTCTCCCTTGACACTGCTTGAGGTCATCGTTGCGTGCCGTCGTCTGCGATCCATAGGATTTTTATTCGACTTTGATTCTCTGCGGTAGTCCTACATTATTTATCTTCGCTCCGTGACTCAAAAAGCACTACGTAGGAAAGAAAAAAAAAAAACTATTTGAAATGTGCGTACAGATAGGAGGAAGCGATGAATCATATTTCACTGTTGAATGAGCTGCAAATGAAAGCCATTTTTTTACGAGCGCGTTGTCTGATCAACTGCTGTGTTCGCCGGTGTGTTCGCCACATTCAGACATTCGCGAAAGATTAATTTAGGAACAGTTAGTCTCCTGTTGCTTTCCGGTGAATCGAAGCTGTGCTAAAGACTACATACCATTACCACTTTGTGAAACGTTACACGCCTTGTCTGTGGTAAGGAATAAGATGTTTTGTTTTGTTTTTTTGTATTTTCTTCAAACAGTGACTGCTCATTCAACGTCCGTCACACCACTGGATATGGGTTGGGCCTATATTGCTGGCCTAAACATAAACTAAAAATTTGACCGTTATTTGCTACGATTGTTGCCGTGAAACGTGTATCTGAAGATTACAGATTGTGAACGGTGTTGAGGTAAGTTAAAAATCGTAACGAATTAGTGATGATTCTACTCACTTAAGTGAGCCATTATTAGCCATTGACATTTTATGTATCATGTAATATAGGCTCCTTTCTATCTTGCGACTTTTCCCTTTTTGTTTTAAGTATTTTGTTGATTTGTGGATTTGTATTGATTTTGAAATGCAGAAATAAAAACTGAACTGAACTGAACTGAACTGAGTATACAGGAGAGAATCGAATCATCAAAATCAACTGGATAATGATCGATAATGATTATCACATTTCCGTTCTAAAGGTATATAACCATTATGATCTCTGTTAAATATCTGTTTGGTATCTGATGAAATACGCGACTCGCTTATCATGCCTCGATGCAAAGGATATAGAATACAAATGATGGAAAATTGACTGCACTACATAGCTGCAAATTGACATTTGGTAACATGATATGGGCATGAGAATGATCAAGAGGGGAAAAAAACAGATCATAGAGATATTCATGCTGGTACCATAATTATGATGAGTAATTCATGGATGCAGCAATAATATTAATAATGTCGAATTCAGCAATGTTTTGCACTGATGTTGGCCTATTCTTTCCAGGGAAGATATGTGATATCGGCTACTGTATAAATTATGTCTCAGGAATAGTTTTGATCAGGAGGCAGTCTTGCCCGTTTCGGCTGAAATACCGACAAAGCAATCGGTTTATTTCTTCTTCTTTTTCTTGAGGGTTCGATGCTATAATTATAGGCCTACATCTTATTGTGGGTCTTTCCTCTCTTCTTATTTCCTCGGCCCCGTCGTGCAAAATCCCTTTACCATGGCCTTTATAGAGTATCATATAGCTATAGAGTAATCATTAATGACTTGCGATAATATTCAAGACTATCATACGGAAATTGGACAGTGAATCCTGTGAATACATAAAGTTGATTGGGTTACACTGTAAACAGAATGCACTCTCCAAACTTCGCAGGAATATATGATAGAACAAGTGACTGACGGTCAGTGTGGCGGTATAGCAAACGTATGATCCATTATCCGCAAAACGAGAATAATGTATCCCACCGTTGGAAGTATTACAGTATTCCATCGTTATGTCGCCGCGTCTTGTACTGCAAACAGCCTACTTTCATAGCCGTAAAAAGCGGGCTTTTTTTTTTTTTTTTTTTTTAATGAGAGTCGTTTCACGAGACGTGTGTGAGGAACGTTCATCATAATAATATATGAGTGAGATTGGACTTCGGACTCGCGCGATCTCCGTGAAGCGGGATATAACTTACCGGACAGCACATTAATTTATGACCATGCTATAATTTATGGAGGGGGGGGGGGGGGATAAAGGTGAAAAGTAAAGCTTGGGGAGTTTCAGCGGTAAGGGGAGGACGGGGCTGAAAAGATAGGAGCTTCTTCGTTTTGGCCAAGCTAGCAGTGAGGAAAGTATCACACATGAGGTTTGACATTACCCAAGCCCATACGTGCAATGTTGCTCCTTTTTAGAAGTTCAAGTTCAAGTTGGTGTCAATAAATGAGTTAAATATTAACAGACATGTTGACTAAGTAAAATAAAATTCACAAGTCGAACACACTGTCCTAAGGCTACATTACCATTTTCAAATGAAAAAAAAAAAAACCAACAAAACAAAACAGCTTTAGTGCTTCAAAATAGTTCCAAAATTTGAGTCAGGGGTAGAAACAACCAATGTCAAAATGCTATTCAGTATTAAAATGTTGCTGTTAAATATACAACATATGAACGAAAGTTTTATTAAAATCGTTTCTAGAATAAACCGATTACAGTTCTGGTATATTCATAAAATTACTGATATCTCCTTATAAATGTGGTGTTATTGTAAAATTTTCATATGGTAGGATGTTTTGTGATGCAAAGTTTGAAACTATACATGAATATGCGTCTAATGCGATTACTTGAACATTCTTTTAAAGGGTGTGTACAGTTCTGGTCGGGGTGAGGATTTAGCTTTTAACGTTTTGCGAGATATTCAGAAACCACTCTATGAGATGTCAAAGAGCATGCAGTTCTAAGGGGTATCAAAAGTTTATTCGATGAAAATCGGTTTTGAAATGGCTGAGAATTCCAAAAATAAGGTAAAACAAAGAGATCCTAATAAAGTTGTGGCATGTCGCCTTTTATTATTAGCACTTTTTAGGATATCTTAGCCATCTGAAAACCAATTTTCATCAAATAAACGTTGAATCCTTCTTAAAATTACATGCTCTTTCATATTTCATAAGAGATTTTTCATTATCTCACTTAGGAATGTTCAAAACATGAATCCCCACCTCAACCAGTACTGTACAGTCCCTTTAATCGCTGCTCCCAATGGTAAACAGTGGCTTTTGTTAAGAAAGCATGGATTATTAAGCTTCCTGTGTTTAAAAAAAAAAAGACTCCACAGTGATATTTGTCACATAACTTTGTATGTAGTCACCTCATAACTCTCTTATCTCATATAGCTCTCACAATTCACTTCATTCACAGTAGGGAATTTAGTGATGTGAAGATTTGCCTGCGGATTACTTCGAAGATGATTTTTAACGCACAATTTACAATGGAGTGATGTCGAACTCTATAATACCGCGAGAATAAGCAGGTCAGACATCCGTTTGAACAGCAATGAATGAATAGTCGGATGTAGCTGCGCTAATATTACCGGCTCCTTAAGCACTGCTAATAGTGCTATTCCAAAGGGGACCGACTCGTTTCAATAGTCTGAAGGTATATTGTCTCTTCAGTCAATTTTTACTTTCACTTCGTTTTGTCTGGTTGCCTAGTCTGCTTTTGCTGTTGTTGTTGTTCGTTTGTTTTGGGAAATATTACTAACTCGAAAGGGATTTTTCTACTGATGCATTTTCCCACACAACCTTCTTGAAAAAAAGAATTTCCCACACACTCTTCTTGCCTCTTTCAGAAAGCAAGAGGAATATTACCCTTAACATTAAAGTAACAAGCCAAAGGAATGTCTTACATCTTTCATAAGAAATGAAATTTTGTGAAATCTCTTTACGTTTTTCCTTATATCATTGTCCATGTGTGACGTCACGAACCGTAGGAGTCTTCTTATCCAGCGATGGCTGCACCAAAAACTGTGAAGATGGATAACTTTTGAATGGACTGTGGATTTTCGTCCAGCTTTTTGTGATGTATTCTACTGTGATTGCTGCAGTCAATGCCCATGTATATAGGGCCTATATTGGTTTCATTCCCCTTTGTGTACCTGTATGTACTGGCACTGCCTAAAGTTTAAACTTCTTACATTGTAATCAAATGTATTGGTAATAATTTCCCTGAGAAATCTGGGAGTGTGATGTTGCTCCAACACAGGGAGATCGAATTAAAAAGGTCGGTCGAAAACGCTTAAAATTACAGGCGTCTTAATCTATAAAACTGGACTGGAAAAATCAAATGACTATACCTTGTTAACTAATTGTGGTAGTGAGATAGGAATATGAATATGATTACACAGTGTATACACTGTAAAAACATCGGTGTGAGATTTAACACCATGGGTTTTAAATTCAACACCGATCAAGTGTTAATAGAGGACCACACCCACAGGTGTAGAAAATGCACTGTGATGGTGTTGAAAAGTGTTCACCTGACACTTCGTGGTGTTAATTTGACACTGTACCTGGTGATATTTTGACACTGTACTGGTGTTAATTCAAAAATGACACCACATGGTGTTGATTTGATATTGCTGGTGTTAATATCAATGGTTTAACACCCGTCCAGCTTCATTAAGAGACCACACCAGCTGGTGTTACTGTGGTGTAAATTTATTTTCACATTTTTTTCAACAATGTAGTATTTTAATGTAAAATTCTTGATCGTCTTGTTTAAATTAAAATTCAACAAGAAGTGCAGTTACTAAGAAACTCTTCAAAAAAACGGTTTTATATTTGGAAATGACACCCGGAGGTGTTAATTTAACACCATAAATGAGCACCGAAAATTTAACACCAGCTCGGTGTTCACTATTTAACACCGGACTTTTTGCAGTGTACGCGTATTTTAGTATACTGTGAAATCCAAACTCTAACGGCTCACTGACAAGCAAACTACTGCCGTGTATAGCGCTTTTACGCAGACATCTGTTCTCATTAGTGTACAATGAATTTGTTATCTATCTCCAGTGGCACAGAATGCTCAGTTTCAAGACGTCACTATACTATGTATAACATTTCTCACATATACTCCAACCAACATAACACCCCCCCCCCCCCCAATCAGGGCCGAATGCACATTAGTATAAAGCCCATTGACGTATATATTGTGTCCTATACAGAGATACAAACTTCGCCAATTTCTGTTCAATAATGTAATTATCACATTATAAACGATGCTCACAATTAAGATTTTGGTTTCGGGGTTGTGCGTTCTTCTAGCGCGGGGGCGATTTATGTATACCAGGGAGGTGGGTGTATACTGAATGTGTCTCCGTTGAGTACATGTTGGTAAACAATCGGTCGTTTATATCACTGTCTTTGTTCACTTTAAAGATCTAATTTCGGTTTCGGACCACGATTCAACATCCACACTCAACATTTTTATACATATCAATGACAATAAGTGCTCTGTTATTAGAATGCCTCCTGCTCTCTCGCCACTTCCAAAAGTTCTTGATGTGGATATAAATAATATAGTATATGCTGAAAGATGAGGGAATCAAAAGCGGCAATTATCCCCCAGCTCTACACTGACAGACATTCCAGTACAGTGTGAAAATCTATTCGTGTCGCTACAAAACGAAACACATCTGTGTCAACTTGTTGAAGAGAAAGAGCACGAAAGAGCTTTAAACTCCAAAGACTTGCGACTTTGCGAAATTCAGTCTATTAACGTCAGCATTTAAACTCATCGGAACTCGTTGGTTTCGTGAACGCGTTCACCTAATTACGTTGTATAGAAACAGATAGGTCATACTCATAGCAGTGGTTAGATGAAATACATTCAGCAAGCATTTCCCCCACAATTGTGACGTCATGATATAATAAACGTTCGGATTGGTACAAACTTAGGCCTACACATGCTATATGAGTGTCTGAAAGAGTGCGCTGAAACAGTGTCACCTAATCACCGCAAACCATTGCTACACCTGCAACAAGATTGTAACATAACAAAATATGATTGTCATGCTATAATCATTACCAAAAAAGGATTATCGAACATTATCCTCACTTCACGCCCCCTCCCGTTACTACTACCCCCCCCCCCCCCCCCCCCCAATCAGTCAACTCATCTCAACATCCGCTTGTCTATTCGATAAAGTACGTTCAGGTTGAGAATCAAAATTGAAGGGTAAAAATCACACAAGGAAAGGTAATTCCATTACTGTGGTTCATTGTGGTTTATTACACGAGAAAATTAATACATTTTGACAGATTTTCAATACATTAATGATGACGTTGGCCACAATTTCATCGGAAAGTTCGACAAGGTGATGACGTCAACGCTCCTATATATAAAGTCTCCCGTTAAAACACACTCAGATTTCGCTGTGTGTCCCTTTCTTCGTTGAATAAAGGAGCATGATATTCTAAATGGACTGGACTGCTATACAATACCATGGTTACAATGACCTCTGTATATTATGCGGAATAATTGTAGTTGTTACCTTGGATGTACTTATTTACCAATCACTAATAAGTTACTTGATTTATCAGTATCTTTTTTTGTTAAAACCAGTGGGAGAAACGTAAAATGATAACAAACCAGTCACCTCATTATATTAATATTAAGCAATACTATCACCTATGGTTAAAAAAACCCAATCAAACAAAACAATGTTTTTCCCATATTATGCCTACATATTGAAGCTTTTCAGCCATTCTGTCTTTATAATTCTGCACTTCAGTCAACTTTTCAAATATGCGTTTGAATTGCACTTAAAATTCAAATGAAGTTGAATAAATACAGTGATATAACAGCATCTCATTCTATATGCAGCTTATACAAATATCATTATTTTGTGAACCAGAGAATGTCTTTGGTTAAAGGTGTGGTAATAATCGTTTTAGTTGAGATGGAGCTTCAGGTTTTTACGTCTTTTCACGATGAGTTTTTGAGATGATAAGAAACCTCTTGGATATGAAGTATTTAAAAGATATAATTCCAAGATCCACCTTTTATTAAAATTGCTTTGTTTTGGATATCGCAGCCATTTTAAAACCAGTTGTCATCAAATAAACTTTGAACTCCTCTTAGTTTATTATAAGTGATTTCTATGCATCTCGATAAAAGTTAAAAGCTAAATTCTGATCTCAATCAATACTTTACCACCTCTTTTAATTCGATTTTGATGAAACTTGACAATGATAATATTTTTTTTTGTTGCTCAATCCACCTTCAACATAATCTAGAATATCGCACTTTTAAAGTCAACAGTTGCACACCGCTGTCGCGAGATCACGTGATTCATCGAAGGTCAAATTCCACGCTTTGTGCTCATGAATAATACCCACTGCAATTTATAGAGCGTCACAAATGCAAATAATGTTGTAAAAGCAGCGTTTGAGGAAATGTTCGACACGACGTGCATGCGAAGTGTATGATAGGGCAACGTTGTATTATAATGGATAGATAGGTATGTGTCGATGCTAGCACGTAATAGGCGTATGCGCATAAAGCCGTAAAACACATGAGGTATGCGCATAAAGCCGTAAAACACATGAGGTAAGCTAACAGTTGTACGTACATACTGATTTAACAGATGCATATGGTTTATCTATGTACATGGAATATGTATATATCCATACTTAAATGGTAATGCACACAGATATGAAATCCTATATTCATATAGAATTATATACAGAAATGCCTAATAACATAATAATTATTAGAAACACGTGTTAATGCGTTAATATTTGTATACACGTTATCCAATAAGCACGTATGTTTTTTTAGCATCATTATGTTCTAATAATCTATGTAACAATATAATACATGTTCATTTATACATTGCATGACTTGTATGATTGGATAATTAATCAGGGATCACTTATTCTACGATTTGTGTATGTCAGTTTCGCATTTAGAGATTAATGCACAAAATTCTCAAACCGGATGCAAAAGGGAAGTAGATGTACACACTTGAAAGTTGTGTCTACACATAAGAAACCCTGACTAAGTCATCGGATATCAATAATTGTCATTTTACTGTTTGTTTGTTTGTTTTTTTTTCCAACAATTTCTCTGCGCTGAAAGGGTATTTCATTTGCCCCACTAATTCCTTAACAGTCTTTTATACGAATAGGAAGAAATCTGGCTACTATAAAAAAAAAAAAAAAATCTTAAAAAAATCTCTAGAAATTCTATTTGGAACTTAGAATAGGTTAAGTGTGCACGTAATTACGTAATCGAATACGTAATCGAAATAACTGGGTGAATTTCATTGTAGCCCAATAACTTGTTCAAAAAAAAAAACATGTTTCATGTCAAATTTTAAGGTAAAGACAAGAAGCTATCAATCTAATTCATCAAGTATAAATTTTATACATTTTCATACTCTTTCAAAAGGGATATTTTTGCGCGAAAACGCAATTGACAACTGCTTATGACTGTGTAAGGTGTGAACGTGAACACAATATACAAAACTTGGAAGGAATTCCTGACATGCTCTACATAGTACAAAGATCCCCATTTCTGTGACCACTGATGCACATCGAATGGGGTTTATTGTAAGATGTAGGCTAAAAGTTATAGTTTCATATACCTTGAAATTGCATTCTGATTGATTGACTACTTTTAAAGTTATCATTTTGATTTGATTTGATTTGATTTGATTTGATTTATTTTCGCATTCAATCAGATACAAACAAATTGAATTCAAATTTCAAAAGTACAAAGACAAAGAATAGCAAGTGCAGTGAAATAAATCGATAACGGTACACTAATAGATACTCATGAGTGGTTGCATTGAGCAGTAGACATTCGTGCACAAAAACATAAATACAGTATTTTTCAGTAAATGACAGAGTTGATTGAATGCAGGAGACCGCCATCGTGATAAGCGATGGCGATCTCCTGCATCGTTCATTGCAGAAAGTCCGATCGTATTTTTTTTGTAACATACAGTATAGCGGTATAGTGCCTCTCATATCATAATCTGCCCATTTTAGGTTATACCAGGTAGTCGCAGGTACCGGTTGACTACTTTATTTCATTTTTCCTTCCTCTCTTCCATGGTGTCCTTCCTGTGTATCTGATTCACTGGGTGCAGAGAAGAAAGGGGAAAAAATATAGGGCATATATAATGAGAAAAACCATTAATACAAAACCTCCACGGAAAACCAAACTTGCAGCCTCAAAACCCTCAAACATGCATTGACAGAAAATGCATAGAGAAACCATGGAGCTAGGTTTGTAGCTCCATGGAGAAACCATGGAGGTAGAAAAATTCTTTTCTACCTCCATGGAGAAGCGCAGACACACATAAAACACCTCTATATGTAAAGCATATTTACGCGTGTTAAGTAGTTCTACCTCCACGGTTATACATAGAGCAACGCGAACAGATTGACTCTCTGAAAAGCCAATGCCGAAGAGAGGCAACCAATGACGAAACAAGAAGTTGGAGAGAACCTGCACTTGAGAGAACCATGAGAAAAGTAAAAGAGAGAGAGAGAAAAACAGCGTTCTTGCTTGCAGGACGATTGACCCGCTGACCTGCCGTTTTTTGTCATTTGACCAATAGGAAGTGACCTGAGTTCGCCCTGGTTCGAAGCAACAACTTTTACATTTCACCTCAGCATCCGCCTGCGTCGGCCTGTAGCCATCACAATGATACTGTATAATGTGATCAAATCATTGCTCGCAGCCTACATTTTGATAATTACTTCTCTACGTATATTCTTTTATAGATTCTTGCGTAGATGCGGTAAGACAGTGTGCAGGTAGCTATCTGTAAGTTGTTGTTTTTTTTTTTGTTATTACAAAATTACTCGCAGTCCTCCAACCCTTATTCTTAACTTTATAGTTGTGTGTGTGTGCGTATGTGTGTCACTCGAATAGCGAAAAGGCAAAGGTTCACAAGTAAGGCGGCATTATGACATTGTACAATGAGATTACACTACATCGTGCGTGGAATTTCAATTAATCAGATATTCTTACTAATTCATAACATTATATACATTTTTTTTTCTCTCTCTCTGGGATTTGTTCCTGTTTTAGTTACTCTAGAACTACACTGGGTTGTACAATGAAGAAGCCCAATTAAAAGCTCAAAGAGTTAACTCCGTGATAGCTAGTGGCCATTCATCATTCTAGCTTTCTAAAAACAGATGTAACGATGAAAACCTCAACAAGCTAGGGATTGTAGTTTCATTCTTGCCTGACAAAGCGATCACACGTGGCGTACAAATTGAAATTCTTGTCTATGGAATCTGAACCTCTATAAAGATGGGTAATAAATCAAACTGCCTTAGTTTTGACACATGACGTGTTCATAGAAGAAACCATCGAGTCCAGGGGTGATTTCTTAATGAGAAGATGCATGCTTTCATCCACTCCAGAGGAATTGAAATAAGATCGTTATGGCCCATTTCGTGGGCCAAGGATTTTCGATATTAAAAACTCGGTATATCACTTGAACCGCAACAAGTTTGTTGTCGAGACTTCGTTGAAAGTTAACAACAACCCCTTTACCTTAATACAAAAGGGTTCCAGACTGATTTAGATGCGATGAAACGAATTACCATCATGTTAGGTCGTAAAAAAGGCTTACTTCTGCTTTGTCACTTACATGTGAGTATACCTAACACTGCCTAATGCATTTTTTTTCTTTTTTTTTTTTTGGGGGGGGGAGGGTATACACTTACTCTTTTAACCATGTCAAATCAATTATTTTCTCTTACATTGCTTTTTTTGTCTTGTTTTGTGAGTTGCTGTTTTGTTTGAAAGACATAAGATGTGTGTTCCTTAAAGGACAAGTTCACCTTCATTAACATAAGGATTGAGAGAATGTAGCAATATTAGTAGAACACATCATTGAAAGTTTGAGGAAAATCGGACAATCCGTTCAAAAGTTATGAATTTTTGAAGTTTTTGTGGAGTCATTGCTGGATGAGAAGACTACTGCAGTGTATGATGTCACATGCGTACAACAGCATAAGGAAAAAAATATAAAGAGAATTTCAAAAAATTTCATTTTTTTTTAAAAAGTACACATTCCCTTGACTCGTTACAGACATATGTTATGGGTAATATTATTCCCATTGCCTTCAGAAAGAGGCAAGTCAAGTGTTTTTTTATTATGCGAAAAAAATGAAAATATGTTGAATTTTCATTACATTTTCTTTATACTGTTGTACTCATATGACATCACGAGCCTTGGTAGTCTCCTCATCCAGCGGTTTCAACACAAAAATTTTAAAAATTCATAACTTTTGCATCGATTGTCCAATTTTCCTCAAACTTTCACTGATGTGTTCTACTAATATTGCTGCATTCTCTCAATCCTTATGTTTATGAAGGTGCACTTGTCCTTAAAAAAAAAAAAGGAAAGACAAATGTCTGACTGGTTTATGAAAGGTTATAGGCTAATATAAATCAACTGTTCATTGGCAATAACCCAAGACAGCTAGGTAGAGTGATAGCCCATCTTAAAACACATTCTCATGATTTGTATTTTCCGATACCGGTGATAATTGAGGTGTCATCACAGTTGTAAAAGACATCATTATTTGGAGTCTCATAAATGTGTTTTGTTACATGACCTGATGCCCTAAAAGTGAAACTAATTGAAGCAATGTAGACAATAGGAGGTAATAAGTGAGCTCAATCTGATATAGGTCAACTTGGCTTGCACCTCTTTACATATCTCCCAACAAATATGTTCTGAAATACCAATATCTCTTCCCGTAAAGACTTCTTTATTTCTCTGTTATGGAGATAGTAAAGGCATCATTTAATTATCTAAAAGGAAATTCATTTCAGCCAAGAAAACAAATATTGTCATTGTTATTACTATTGTACATCATCATTTTCTTCTCCTATGGAAAATGAATACCTCCTTATTCAGATTTACATATAGACCATATTTTTATTATTATTATGATTATCGATATACGTAAAAATGAAGATTCTACGGGTTTTCGTGTTGTCGGGTATCAACGCAACTTTTGCAGTTATCTTTCATTCTATTCATTAAATTCGATTGAAAAAATGGACTGGCATTGTCACCTTTAAGTCCCTCAGTATCATCAAGGAGGTACTAGGCAAAGCCCTCCTTGGTATCATTAAAAGGAAATCATTATTGATAGCTAGGGCTTTTATAAAAAGAGGGAAGTGCGTGGGCTAAAGCTATCGGCCATCCAGAAAGCTAACAGCTGACAACAAATTTCTGGGACCCGGGCGATTGAGTCAAGGTCTGTGTCATGATATCCCTTTTCAACATTGCCCAGATGACATAAATATTTGCGCGATGAAGTCGCGATGGGGGTAGCCGTGTGAGAAGAAACATCAAACCATCTCTCACCATAGCTGGAAGCCAATAACTGGTAGACAGGGGCGAGATGAGATGATGCACCGTTGTTATAATGATAATCATCCGTTTATAGAATGGTCTCGTTTCGCGAGACCAGCTCCACCCGGAGACAACATAAAACAATACAAAGAATAAACCTTATATCCCTCAATCTAGGTTTTTCTTGTCATGCTTGTCACGAATGTTTGAAGACATCGTCAACAGGCCAGCAAGATACCTCTGGGGTTGCTGGATTCAGAACCCAGCTGACTACTAGCAAAGAAAGAGACTTATTAGCTCTTCACTTTCAAACACAGACATGATAGACAATCGAATTTGATACTTTTAATATGTTATGTACTCTTGCTTAGGGCAAAGTCTTCTATACAGTGCTGCTTTATCAATCATGTACATTATTATGCGTTATGGACTTTGTGCTCTTCTTGTGCTCTTTTTGTTTCTCTCCTCTTGTTTCAATTTGTTCAATAAAAAAAATGGGGAAAACAGAAAGGTTTATCCATAGAACTATAGTTTGTATAGCTCCATGGTGTATTTGACGATGAACGTTTCTCATGCAAAACTTATTTTTTTTTCTACGGATCATACCCATGTATTTGTTTGTTTGTTTGTTTATTTGTTTGTCTGTCTGTCTGTTTTTTGTTTTTAAGGGCCGGGGTAGCTTGTCAAAGACATTTGCTCTTACACGGTCAACTTTAGGCCGTATTTTGTGTACCGATGTCAGTAAAATAGATCTTTCAAGATTTGAGAAGCGTCGTTCAATCAGTAGTTCATCTGACCGAAGATATCTTCACGGTGATGAGTGATGATTTTCGCGTATTGACCCCGTGATTCAGACAATCTGGCCCTGGCGGTCTTCAAAGTCCAGTTGTGTCCACTCATCACTCCCGAAGACCCCATTCGCGCTTTTCCTCATTTTTATTCGTCTTACCATGAAGCTCTACAATCTTTCAAAATAACCTTGCATGATGCGAGATCTGATTCGTGCACCAGTCCATGGAGGTCATTTAATGGCAGGGGAAAAGATAGATGATTCGAAAGGAAGGACAGCCGTGATGACACGAAGGATGAGGAGATTAATCAGGATGAAGAGAAAGGAGGATACGAGGGAGAGAAGATGATCATGGAGAAGAAAAAAAAGAAGTAGTGTCTACCGGAAATGAGTACAAAAACAAGAAGAAATTTGATGGTTAACTAGGAAGAAGAAGGAGGATGAGAAGGAGTAGGAGAAGAATTAGGAGGAGGAGAGGAGGAGAAGAGAAAATCCGAAGAGGGAGGAGCACAAGATGTCAAAATATATAATGTTGGACTGTGATTTCTTGACGTACTTGATGTCAGCATAAGGAAAATTGTATCAAAATTCAAAATAATAAAATAGAATGAAACAATAACAATGTATGATGTCATTTTATCCAGGGTAGCCTAGTTCTGAGAACTACATAGAGCTATGTACTCTTCTAGAGGGTCCTGCTGTCACCAGGCCTATATAGGCCTACCAAGCATTGTCACGTTCCGATGTTTATAACTGATGGGTTGAGAAGGCTAGTTTGCAAGCACACACCCTTTTTTGGTCGTAAAGGAGTCCGTGCAAAAGTTTCTCTTTCTTATTTCATCCACTGTAGCTGCTTCCATTTGGGAGCAACTACAGTACATGGCCTATATGGGACTAGGCAAGTGAGACCTCCCTGATTATGTCACAGTTCCAGTGATACATGTTGTCTTTATGGCGCCCGGGATGGCGCAGACTCCTTTACGACCGACAAGGGTTTGTTACTGCAAACACCGAGAAGGCAATTACTTAAAAACACCTTTTCACAGGACGCAAGCACTTGACCGGATTCGAACTCGGAACGTCTGTATAATCCGGTACGCCACCGTGCCTTCAAAATGAGTGTTCGAAATTCGGATGTTATTATATGTCAGAGTTCTGTGAAGCATGTAGGCCTAGGTCTAATCAGATCGAAAGATTGAAGAAACACGGTGTACGTGTACACGACATTATTCATAATATTGTCGTATGAATAATATAACATATTGATATTGAATAATACTTCCGCATTACTCTCTGCGGTGGAACTGATGAGTTCGTGATAATGTAACTGTTGAATTGGCCTTTGCACTGTTTGAAATGCTCATTGAGATTGATAAGTCTTATCACGACTACTGTACAGCAATTTCCAATTAAAATGCTGATCATGACATCAGTCCTTATCGTTGCTGGACTTCGGGGAACTGATTCCGTTTACCAAGGAAGTAGGTTAGTACCTTCTTGGGTTTATACACTTGAGTTCAAAGGTATATTTATCTCTTGAGAGAAGTACACGTGCACACCATTGAAATTTTCTTCCGCGACTCCATTTTATTTTCAAAATTTGCACTCACGCTCAACGGTGTACGCACATAATACGGACTGCAAAATGTTGACGGATGTCACTCCACCAAAACCTAGCTCCTGGCTCTGCACCCATGCATGCGACAGAAGTTTTTATTTGTTGAAAGCTCTCGCATTCTTCCTCAGTGGAAAGTTGACCCCGCTGGGTTCAATCCAAGGAGACATCCTTTGATCACGGGAGTTCACAATGGGTGATAGTCCCTGTACGTATCATGTGGTTAATTGTCTGCTGCGATTAGGCATTTTCAAGATGTCATTGAATGAATCCATCCGTGTGGCGATTGAGGACAAGGAAGCCATGGTGGGCAACAAAGGCGCAACAGAGCTCTAGATAAATCACGATAGCGATCCGATCTACACGACAACAATCGTCCATTCCCGTGCGTGAGACACAAATACACAGTGCACGCCGTTAACTGGACTGTAGTTCATTCCTCAATTAGCGAGTCCATGTACTGAGCACAGAATCCAGTTTATAGTTCTACACACTCCGCTGCTTCAAACATGTGCTGTTATGAAGCCTGTTTGAACAATCGGAATCCTCACATTGGGATATTGATTCTGCCATTGAAACTGCGAGAATGCGCGCCGGAGTAAATAACAGCCCGAGACACACCTGCTCCGTAAGTAATGTTAAGCTAACACATTCATGTTGTTGTGTTATACATGTACTTGTCTTTCTGACATAAAGTTGTTCCTGACAACTCAAAGGCTTGCCCGATGCTTGCCCTGAGACATGTTCGTCATTGCAACATTTAATGGTAGTAAACTGATTATACCGTCTTTCAAGACATTGAGGTCGCTGGAATAGCCAATGACAATTAGGCCTATAAGGTCGTCAGAGGAAAAATTACCATTACTCGGAAGACATTAGTACATCGGCCAAATGCGCTACAAAATAAAGTTGCTTCTATTAAATTGTCAAGGCAGAGGAATGGGATCTAAGAGTTCCATATGTACCCCACTACACCTAACTGTTACATTGAAGTCTACATTACCTAGGACACCGAGATCAATGTTACCCTAACTCTTACCCTAACCTAGCCTTAATCCTAATCTGAGTAAATTCTCACCCTAATCCTAAGGCCACATAGATTTAATCATGTTTTACTTTATACATAGTAATACATATCCTATAATATATCAGGGATACATATGGCACTCTTGCCTACTTTTTTTTTTTTTTGTAAATAAATCTCATCTAAGCCCAGAATACCAACTTGGGTGAAAAACAACTTCCTACCACATTATATTTTATATATGCTTGACTTCAACTTTGTAGCAGTGTAACGCAAGGTGCATTGCACTTCATTGCCGTAGCATAATAGCATTGTCTCTCCGAATCGCGCTCTTCCAACCCCTCCCTTTCCCCATCTCACCCCAACACCGTAAATGTCAATTCAATTAAAGAAGGTACCTTTAACTTCCACACCTGCTCACGCAAAGATATAGAATTTCTACATTTATATTCATATCATGTGAAACCCTATATGACACGTGTGAAGATACTGAAACTCAAATAGTGTATCAATGTTTAATATGATATTAAAGTATAAGACAGAAAGGCCATTATTGTCTGTCTGTGTGTGTGTGTGTGTGTGCGTGTGTGTGTGTGTGTGTGTGAAACAAAATGACAGCTCCATGTCCAAATTTCTGTCATTAAATCCCCCTAAAAAGGGAAAAAGAGAAGATAAATGGCATTACTCATACATGTCATACGAAGGTGTTATCACAAGGAGGTACTCCTCCTTGGTTAGCATAACAAATCTGTCACGTTGTATGTTGTTTCACCATGGAGCTAGCTCCATGGTTCGATATAGGAACATTTCCGAACTTTTCCGCGTGAAATGGGGATGTATAAGTACGATGGCACTGGCAACACGAGGACCGTTGTCATTGCAACATGAACTGTGAGTGAATGATGATAATCGTCTTTGGTTACAAGTGGTTGGATGAGTATGAGGCCAAAGGAAATATGATTGATCAAATACTGTATCTAGGCAACGACAACACATGTGTTATTGTTTGCAGTGATATTACAGTAACACACAAGCAGAGAGAGAGAATGACGTCACGTTACCATGGCTACTCCCGTTTGAAAAATAACAACCTTCAAAATCGCTTGTGATTCTGCTACGACATAACTGACCAGGGAAGTGTGCCTCTCTCACACCTCCCTAATCTGACAGAAGCCATTTTGTTTTGTTTGGTTTTGTTTTGTTTTTTGTATATCGATATGAATCACAGAAATTGATTTAGTTAAATCGATGAAGTCATTGAAAAGGAGAAAAAACGCAGATAAAGTGATTTGCTCCAAATTTATACCGAGTCACTTTAATACTCATCTCACATTTTGTGACTCATTAGTCTTCGTATCCAGTGTCCCAATGACCAATGTCATCCTCACTGACTAATCACGGCATTTGCAATGGAGCTAGCTGAAAATAGTTCCTGGTTGTTTTTTTTTCCAAGGTTTTGGCCAAACACTCTCTCCTTTCCTCTTATGGAGATACGGAATGTCGGACCCTTTTCTTTCAATGTCACATACTTGCGTTGGAGTGTGGTGTCCAATCAGAGGCTTGAAACATAGGGCGCGTTTTGCTTTATAGGTGTTTTATTTTTCCTGTTACAACCATGACTCTGAGACAGTGCCATGGCCAAGGTCCCGGGCGCTTCCTCACGCATAATGTAATTCAGTGTGCTCGTCATAAGCGGATGGAGGGCTCTGGCGCCAGTGTGCATCGTGATGACGGCGCTCAAAGCAGGAATTATCTTCAATAATCTCTGGGAAGCGATACTGTCGATACCATTGAACGGCTACTATCATATATACCATAGTAATAGTTTGTGGTGTTAAAGGACAAGGCAGCATACGATTCACTGTGAGTATAATAATATTTTGGCTCATTTACCGTCTATGAAGAATGTTCTTTGGGAGAGGAGTGTCTTAGAGTAAAGATAAAACGTCGGACATCAGTTTATCGTCGATAGGACAGTATGTAATTTTACTACTCCTTGCAAAAGAAGAGCGAGGAGGACGTATGTCACGTTACGTGTCTTTTGTTAGTTATGTCGTTAGTGTGTGGATTGGCTAGCTACATTTTCTTTGCGTTAAGACATAGACTTTATCAAGGCGGTTCTCCCCGATTTCAGATTGGTTGAAATGATTCTACTGCACGTTATTGGATATGTGAAGACTGAATTCATAAAAGAGAGAAACGAAAATCCACAATCCAGAAAGTGAAAATGGTCAACGCTATTGTGAAGATTGAATTGATCAAAGAAAAAAAAACAACAACTCCACAATGTATAGAAAGTGAAAATAACGCGATTATGTCATCATGAAGACTGCGCGTAACAAACCTAAACGCCTGCCGTTTGGCACGTTTTACAAACAAACAAGGAAGCACTGGAAAAGGGTTTGCACAGGACGCAGCGAGGACGTAAAAAGGTTTTTTTTTTTCCTTTTATGAAATTGGAGGGAAGTTTACCTCAACAGAGCTAGAGAGGATGCCCTTGAGCGAATAGCGCTATATTGATGTTCCAATAACTTAGTGATAATCATTTTGAGTGTCAGTAAATCGTATACATGCACTATTATACTTATGGTTGTAGGTGTGTGTGTGTGTGTGTGTGTGTGTGCGTGCGTGTGTGTGCGTGTGTGTGTGAACATCACACAAAACTAAACCCCATATTGCATGGACTAGGACGTGTGTACAGAACCAGGGCGGTGGGACACTACTAGGGGGCATTTCATGAAGCGCTTTGGTCGGATATTTTAATTTCTGACAAACTGTTACAAGCTACTGAAATCCTTGCATCTGATTGGCTGAGGGCAAATTTGTCCGACAACTTTGTTGGACAAAATGCTTCATGAAATGGCCCCCAGGACACTCCCACCTCCCTAACAGAACTACAGTACTCACTCATTGTGGCAAAACACTCCCTAATATAGAAAAAAAGAATGCTTAATGAGGAGAAGTCCTCAGTTCGACTCTTGTCCTGTGGATAAGGACATAATGAGCAAGGCGTTTTATGCCCCTTTATTTCAATTCTCACAGGCTTCTTTCTGCTTTATCCATATGCATGAATGGGTACGTGGAAAAAAAAAAGAAGAGGAAGAAAAAACTTCCATTTTACAGGACACGCTGTGAATTACTAAGCTTAAATATTTTCAAAGTGATTAGTATACGCGCAATACAACCGTTATAAAATTAGGTATATCTTCTTTTTCTTTTTCATTTATAGCGACGTGACAGATAACAGCAAGGTGTCGGATATGAATCAATGAGTGGACATTTACCCTTGATATCCCTGGCATGGTATTCGTGGTATGGCTGCTTATGTTTCTTATTATTCAACGGCCAGGGTCCTTTGGAATGGTTGCAGCTCGTTATTCCGAAGGTTCGTTATTCCGAAGGTTCTTTATTCCGAATGTTCGTTATTCCGAAGGTTCGTTAATCCGAAAATGACACAAAGCTCGTTATTTCGAAGATTCGTTACGGACCCTATTTCATTTCGGATCAACGAACCTTCGGAAAAACGAATCCTATTTCATTTTCGGATTACCAGACCTTCGGAATAACGAACCCTATTTCATTTTCGGATAACCGAGCCTTCGGAATAGCGAACCCTATTTCATTTTCGGATTAACGAACCTTCGGAACAACGAACCTTCGGAATAACGCCACAAATGTTCGGATTAACGAACCCTTTTTCATTTTCGGATTAACGAACCTCTAGGCATGGCTCGACACTAACTTTTTTGTTTGGTGGCCCGATGGGGCCACCAAAATCATAAATTTCAAATTTTTGGTGGCCCGAGAGAAAAATTTGGTGTCCCGAAAAAAACAATAAAAACATTAACAGTCCTTTTTTTTAATGAGTCAAATATTTAAGATTTATGATAGTAAGGATTAGAAGTTGGACATAAACTATCTACTCATAAAACTTGCAACATTCACTTTCAGGCATTCATTCAGTCCTTTTCATCCATCCTTTGAACAAATTTAACTGCTAATTTTCGGCGCAAAAAGTTACGAATTTATTGACATACTTTTCAAAAAATTTTGGTGGCCCGAGGCGGGCCACCAAATTTGCCTTTTTTTGAAATTTGGTGGCCCGACTTTCATTTTTGGTGGCCCCGGGCCACCGGGCCACCGTTAGTGTCGAGCCCTGCTCTAGGTATAGGGAGTTTGTGTGTTTCGGATTAACGAACCTTCGGAATAAGAAACAGCACCCCTTTGGAGTTACGGAGTGATGTTCTTTCACTTTCGCGCTTCCTTTCCACAGACTCACTGCAATGCACGCAGGCAGGTATACCTGTTATGTGGCGGAGATCCTTTTTAACAATTTCAATCAAAGTTTTTGACACAATTTACAAATGTTAAATGGATATAGATATTAAATAGTAGATCTCATTGGCACATTCTCGATTTACATCAACCAATCAGACTATGTGAATAACGGCAAGAAATTGCTAGGAATATCTTTTTAATCGACATGGTTATTTATCAGGTTTTTTTTTTTTTTTTCATAGAAGCTACTGGATTTATGAGAGTTCTATCAAGCTGGTATTCAGTTCTGCCAATAACAATTTAGGAAAAAGTCATGACTGCTCATGCAGTCGCGTTATACGATTTCCGAACTGTAGTTATTGGGGACGTGCAAGTAGTAACGTTTCACTGCCACCAGTGACTATAATAGGAATAATGCATACAAAAATGGATTCGTAAGGCTGATCACTGGACCATCGTTTGTGTTTGCTATTCCTCTCGGGTCGACAACAACAATAATCATCTCTCGTCAATCGTGAATCCGAGATACCTAAATCTAGTTTGGATGCCGATGTTGTCATGGGCAGGGCTCTAAAGCTCCGGATGTGCATGAAATAATGAGCACGATAGAACTGTAATCCCGGCACGTAGGGCTCAAACTTCCGGTACCAACCACGACCTGCCTTGAAAAAGCTCGTTACATTGGCAATGGTATTCTTCACAAATGCATTTGATGGGAATCAGTTCACATTGTATTAATAATAATAATAATGATATATCAATTTATAAAGCGCAAAACCTATAGACATATATTCTTCTGCGCTGCAAAAGCTTCTGATGTGCTTGATAATAATGAACAGTTAAACGAAAAGATGTGTTTTGAGTCGTGATTTAAAGACTGCTACAGTTGGGGATTTCCTGACTTGTAATGGTAGATCATTCCAGAGTTTGGGAGCTGCACAGGCAAATGCTATGTCTCCTAGTTTTACTTTTGTTTTACCTGTTGGAATTTGTAAGAGAAGAGTGTCCTTACAACTGCGCAAATTGTGAGTGTGTCTATGAGGTTTAAATACTAATAATTCGGATATGTACCTGGGGGCTTGACCGATGAGTGACTTATATACAATCAACAAAATCTTAAACAATATTCGTTATTTATTAATTAATTATGGTATGATGATTTACATACATTTGTGATGTGTGCTTATATTGCGAGCTGATAACAATTTCCGTAATCGGTGATGCTTACTCGTCCACTCAAGTTGAGAGGCTCTCGCAGTATTACATGATCACTGCCAAATATACGCCGACGCAGGCGCGTAATATCTTTGACACTGCTTTCATATTACTTTCGGATATGCTGTATGATCATTTTATAATTCTAAGGACTTCTGTCTTGTTTTGTTTTCTTTGTGTGACGCTATAAAAGTCCAGCTCTGCTAAACTGATGGCGGTCTGTGTATATTCCCAATCGTATGTGATAGCGAACTTTAGAGGATAGGGACTCTTTTTGACTCTCAACCACAAAATCCAATGGTTGAATCCGTTACATCGGTATATAGACAAGACGTAAACGCGCCATGATCCCTTCGATCCAAGTGCATGTACGAGTGGAAACCAGGCAGCGATGGGTTAAGATTAAAGGCATAATTTACCATTTGCAAATGAAACAAAAACCTAGCATTAGTGCTTCAATATAGTTCTAAAATGTGAGTTAGGGATAGAAACAACCAATGTAAAAATTTGAACCATAAGTATTGTCAAATACACAAAATGTGAATAATATGTTATACTAAAAAATGCTTTAAACCGTCTACAGTTATGGTTTCATGAGAAAAATAGTGGTATCTCCTTATATTTTAGGCTTTATTGAAAAAAGACATTCTATCCTAGGATGTTTTGTGATACAACTGACCTACACATATGCATCAAAAGTTATATCTTGAACATTTTTAAAAGCACTGCTCCCAAAGGTCAACAGAACCTTTAATGGCACCACGGGTGAAGACATGAATAGCATTAGGAATACAGCATACATTATCGTATTTTTATTTTCAATTCAATTCAATTCAATTCATGCTTTATTTCATTTTTCGAAAAGAACATAAACATTTCACTTTCTTTGGTAACAGAGAATAAGGTTGCATAGTCAAAACAAAGTAAATTGAGAAAAATATAATCGAGGAACCTTGGAATAAGAAATACGTTGTAATGAAAATTGACTGAAGTGATAAAGACGACATAATCTTGATGTAAAAAAAAAATAATAATTCGCCAAAACCTAACTGAAAAGATGGCTGCTCTCTGTTTTATCTGTTCCGAGATGAGCAGCAAGCTTTAACCCGTTGAGGACGAGTCCCGAGTATACTCGGGCAAGCGTCTATGGGAGCATGCCAGACGATTTTCATAATTTCACATCATGTAGTACATAAATCGACAGCTCCATGTATAGATAGATTCGTGGAATTTATTGTTGTCCTTGAGCAGAGAAACCAATATACTGAAAATCTTAAACAAATTACACTGAACAGTCTTGATGGCATAGGAGCCTCACATATATCAGAAATGTAGCAGTGTAATTCCATTACAATACCGCGTAAGACATCGAAAAATGGAGGGACCCCACTAAAAAGACAATGCTTGTAGAATGTGGGCCCCTCAAGTACAGAATGTCAATAGAAATTGAACTGATTCAAAAGGGGGAAGAAAGACTGGGAATAAAGTAAAAAAGAAAAAAGTCTGGAAGCCCACTAGGAAGATAGAGTATCAAACAGACATACATACTCAGGCGAGTAAACATAAAACGAAACTGGGACGACGAAACTAATAAAGGGTGACTCATAGACAAGACAGAACGAGACAAGACTAATATAACAGGAAGACAATACAACGGACAGAAATACAGAACAGATCCAATGATCCTCGACAGAATTCATTGAAAAAAAAATGATGGGATGCGTGAAAAGGATACCATTATATAGAAAAGTATAGAGAAATAGATGCAGAAATAATATAAATAAAATCAAACCTACTCTGTAGGTGTCTCAGGACAAGAGAGACGAGAAAATACGGTATATCACTTGTAAGCCAAGTTCTTCGAAAAGGAATTGAAATAAGCCAACAGGCTAATTCGATTCTGTGGGATCATAAAATTTCAATAAAGAAAACTGGGGTTAATATTCTTTTAAATGAATATCTAGAGGGGGAATTTTTTATATCATTATTCAGGGAATTCCAGTAAGTTGGGCCAGTGTAAATAAGTGTGTTCTTAGCAAACATCGTTCGTAAAAGAGGTAAATGAAATTCATTGGAGCGTCGATTGGGATACTCATGGAATGATTGATTTCTTTGAAACATAGAAGCAAAAATGGACGGGAGTGAGTCATTGCTGTACATGAGTATTGTATATAAATTGCCCAAAATTATATAAAAACAAATCTTTAATTTTTAATAGCATATTGGAGGAAAATAACAAATTTGAGTGGGAGGGTATGGAAGGATAACAGATGACAAGGAGAGCTTTCTTTTGTAGAAGGAACACTCTATCCAGTAGATTCTGATGAGTGTTACCCCATACTAAAACACCATAATTAAGATAAGGCAATATCAATGAGGAATATAACATAAGTAATGATTTTTGTGGAATATACGAATTCATTCTATTCATAACGCCTATATTACGCGAGATTGTGTTGGATATATAATCAATATGTAATTTCCAGGAAAGTTTGTCGTCAACAATAATTCCAAGAAATTTAAGATGTGAAACTCTTTCTAACTGAATATCATTCAAAACTATAGCTGTACTCAGAGTATCAACAGTATTACTGAAAATCATGTATTTCGTTTTTTGGGCATTCAAGGATAATCTGTTGGCTCAATTACTCACTTTTTGTAATTCAGAATTAACTTTTTGAACAAGAAAATTAGCATCATTGTGGGCAAAAAATACATTGGTATCGTCAGCAAAATGGATGAAAGAAAGTACTTCAGATGCCTGACAAAAATCATTAATATAAGCAATAAATAACAGTGGCCCTAATAAACTTCCCTGCGGAACACCACAATTTACTTCTCTTATTACTGAACAATTATCTTTGATTATAACAAACTGTCTTCTATTCTCCAAATAACTCTTGAACCACTCCAAGGCCTTCCCACGTATGTTCCGTAATGTGATAATTTGTGGAGTGGAATATCGTGATCAACAGTGTCGAAGGCCTTGGAGAAGTCCAAGAAAATACTAATTAAATGAGAATGATTATCAATTGCGTGAGCCACTTTATCAATAAAATATAAAAGAGCATGAGTTGTACTATGCTTCTCTCGAAAACCGAATTGCGAATTAGTAAAGATATTATGCAACTTCAAAAAACCAATAGTTCTCTTATAAATGAGTTTCTCTAAAACTTTGGACAACGATGATAATAATGAAATTGGACGATAATTACTGACATCTGATTTATCACCCTTCTTAAATAATGGAATTACTTTGGCCAGTTTCATCTTGTCAGGAAACACACCGTTATTATCATTTCTGAGATTGTCAGGAAACACACCGTTATTATCATTTCTGAGATTGTCAGGAAACACACCGTTATTATCATTTCTGAAATAAACATTCAGATAAAATGCATCGACTGGGATTATTCTCGGGTGTAAGCAAACCTATACTTTTGGGGGTTTTTTTCTGTATTTTTTTTTTTATTCAGTGATTCTTGAATGGGTTTTAGCTCAGCCGCTTCGAATAATTCCTTAATCCTTAAATTCCGAGTAGTGGCTTTGCTATTGTGGTCGTCGATTTTAACTGGGTGAACTCTTCATCTGTTATTAGTACATGTATATAGAGATTTCTTGTCCATATTTTACTGAAGCATATACGTGTATCGCATATCGTATAGGAGACTTGTTAAAACCATACAGGGGGATGGAAACGAAGTTCATCCAGATGCCCTAGCTTTGTTCAGGGGAAGTAGACGAGAAGGCGGGAAAAAATGACTTGAGTTTGTTTATGATTTTGTTTCCTTCTTTTTTTCACAGGAGAGCTGCTTCGTGTGTGTTTGTTTGTTTATTTGTTTGTGTATATGTGTGCGATGTGTGTGTATTTCTTTTTGTCTTTTCTTTTTAAAGGCAAATAGCCTAGTTTTGTTAGTTCAGCAGTTAATATTAGTTGTTTAGGAGACTGCAAACACCAAGCTCTGCTCCAACAATTTTGATTTGGTATTTTTCATACAGGTCACGGTATCTATTGTATTTTCCTTGATTTACGCTGCAATACTGACTTTTTTTGGGGGTGTAATTATGTGTATTTTTTGAATATGTGTATTTAAATGTCTTTTTGCAATTGCATTTTTGTTGGAATTAAAATAAATGAAAAAAAAAAATGAAATGAAGATTTTCCAAGGGGATAAGACGCTTTCTTGTTAGGCTCCTACAATATAGGCAGTACAGATGCGGACCAAGTCACCTGTTGACCTTTTTAGAGTGTCGGGTTTCCCTGTCAACACTACCTCAATCTGCGGGAATTGTAACGAACAAGTTGTACGAAAATGCTGCATTAGGGTATTTAACCTGATCCCAAATAATAATGGTGATAATAATAATAATAATAATAATAATAATAATAATAATAATAATAATAATGATAATAATGATAATAATAACAATAACAATTCCAAGTAGTAGGAGTAGTGGTAGTAGTAATAGTAGTAGTAGTAGTAATAGCAGCAGCAGTTGTAGTAGCAGCAGTAGTAATGTAAGGAGCAGTATATCATCACATTCATCGTCATCATCACAGTCTTCCATGCGTCAGGGAGGTGTCCTATTATTATCATCGCTATCTACTTGATACTTCTCAGTTTCGAGTCATTAAGGTTGGTAGATGCATTACCATTGTCTTTCCTAAACGAGTGTACAATGTAAAATTAAGCAACTTTCATCTCTTTCTCAGTAACTTGCCCATTTTTTTTTTTTACAACTTCCTTTTATCGGATAATACGTTTACGTGATGAGTTACTGTTACACGTTTCCCAGAGATGGTTAATTTAATATTGAAATCAAGTTCAAGTCTGGAAATTTATATCGTCTTGTTGTCTTTTAGCGCTTTTTGTAGACGATGCATTAATTTGGTAATCTGCCTTTTTAGCTCGTACGACAGTGTTTCGTGGTTCAGCCGAGGCGACGCCCATTCACCCCAACCCGTTCGAGAGTGGCGTTATACATACCCACTTCTCTTTAATCATGTTAATGAACATTCTCTGGTTTCATAAGCTTGTCAATTCTTCCGAGGGCCCCCACTGCCCATCGTGACATCCCTAATCCCTGTGGGATCAGAACCGGATCTGCAGAGATTTGACCTGGTATTAGCCACTTACTTTTCAATTTCTCCATTCCACATAAAGTGATTACGATCACCTCGTAACTGATATCTTCGGTGCTCACTTTTCTGGTATAGAGGCTATGCTTACTTTCAGTTCCTATAATCAGTGCAAGTTCAACACGGTGGGAAGTTGTGTTCAAATATGGTTTCGATTTCGTGTATTTGTATTAGGGAACATATTGACGCACATGTATAGAATACGGTTACAGCTCGTTATTCCGAAGGTTCGTTTTTCCGAAGGCTCTTTAGTCCGAAGATTCGTTATTGCGAAGGTTCATTGTTCCGAATTTCATTTTCAGATTAACGAATCTTCGGAATAACGAACCTTCGGAATAACGCCACAAATGTTCGGATTATTGAACCCTTTTTCATTTTCGGATTAACGAACATCTAGGTATAGGGAATTTGTGTGTTTCGGATGAACGACCCTTCGGAATAACGAACCTTCGGAATAGCAAACCTTCGGAATAACGGACAGCACCCATTACATACTTGCAGCAAGAAAGCCATACACCAAAACTTCATTGTGGCATTGTGACAGACAGACTATCATTCCCGTGAGTGAGAATTAAGAATAAAGACAAAGAAGAAGCAGAAGTAACGGAAGAGGAATTTGGAGATCAATATCTAACAGCAACAACAACAAGGGAAAGGTAAAATGATCCACACTATAGGAAATGATAAATGTCCGATAAACGCTTGTTAGTGGCGGTATGATGAGTTGATGAGAATAAAATGCAGGACCAATTTAATAAGGAAGTATATGAACGATGTTGGGGTATGGGAACTGAACAACAGGCAGAGGGATCAAAATGAGTTTCTGGAGTCGTGCTAAGACATGGTTGAAACAGGGAGGTGTGAGAATCTCCCTGGTTGAAACCAAATCTCTTGGAGCGGAAACTATTCAGCGCTTGTGGCTGCCGCAGTTTGTTTTAATGGGGATAATGCACGCTTGAACAATATGCGGGAACTCTTGGATAATAATTACAGTTTTGACGCATCAGGTTGTAGTAAAAAACAAAAGAAAACAAAAACAAACTATATTCACAGTTCGTCGAGTCTTATCATTACGTTGAAGGCTATCAAATTTTGCGGTAAGCACTGTGATATAGTGGTTACGGCACCAGGATTTTAAACAGGTAAATCTGGGTTCGAGCCCTAGCCAGCACGTACTTCTATTGAGACATGATTTCGTATCCAAAATGTTGACAATGGTGTTATGGTATGTTTGGGGGGAATGCACCCTATAAACTTTGCTTCTTCAGCATTCCTCCTCATTTTCCTGCATTTGTATATCCACAAATTCCATTTATCATATTTTGTAATATTGACATTTAATTATGTAATTATATTTTATGTGTAAGGAAATGTATCTACAAGTTCTATTGGAGATGGAAAAAATAAATGAAATGAGAAATGAAATGGTATATGATATACTTATATATAGATCTATATAAACACGTGTGATATGACAAGACCCTCATCAAGAGCAATATACCAACACCGTGAAGTCTGTCCTGTGGAAATAAATCCCCTATCAATATTCGCACTCGTAACTTTGTCATAAAGTAAAGGGCTTGAATAGATTTGAACAGCTTTAATTGATGATCGATCCGTGCTGAGTGCTATCAATTCATAACTGCATGCTTTAGATTCCAGTTTTATGGGATCATTGTCCTGAAACAAAGACTAAAGAGGTTGAGGCGTGTAATCACAATTTTCCCTCATGGACGTAAAGTGACAAGGACGTATTCTTAATTAATGGATTGCATTCTCTCGGATTGCGGAATGATACCCACCTCGGAGTAATTACTAATCCAGATCGACCTTTACATGTGATGTATACCGGAGAAGTGGGTGGAAGAGACGAAGTAGATTATTATGAAAAAGAAAAACAGAAAATGAAGAAAGAGATATAAAAAAGAGCCCTCAAATGAAAAATGAAAATGCGTTTTTACATGGTGCCAAATTTCAAATATTGTCAAATATTTTCCATAAAAATTATGATGACCGCCAGAAAGTGATCTACCTGAGATACAGTTTTAACTTCCAGCACTCCCAACGATCTAAATCCGATATGAATAAAAAAAGAAAGAAAGAAGAACATAATCAATGGCTATTTCTCTACCTGTAATGAGAGAGAGAGAAAAAAAAAACAATAATCCAGCGATCTATATACCAGCGATAAATGATTATGTTAAAGACATTGCAAACAGCATTAGAGTCAGGACGACTTGGCATTTAATCTGTTCGTGCTCATGATCCCGTCGTTCATGTCAGTAATATATCACTGATTTTCAATCCTCTACAGTTTTACTTGTGCCCCTCATATTCAATCTTAACCGCGAAAGATCTTACATCCAGTCATAATATACATGCTCATATTAACTGACGCATTTCAACCCAATATCCCTGTTTGGAAATTTCAGTCAATTCGACCGTCATTCTCAAACTAAATGACTTAATAATAATGAACGAAATACACACACAAACACAACTATGAATACAATAAGATATCCCTGCTAGAAAGAACACAGTGTCAAAATCTATTTGACAGTGTCCCAAAGTGTGTTCACAATGTGTTCGCATAATAGACTGTGAAAGCGCCCGAATTCAACAGTGTGAAGATGATTTCACACTGTGGTGTGGGTTTTCACACAGTGTGGACATAGTAATGTTCTGCTTCACACTGGATTGATAATTCACAGTGTGTTCACAATGTTAATAAAGGTCGAATTTAACAAAGCGAACAGACGAACATCCGATAAATCACACGATGGCACAGAAATACCTTTCAGCAAAGTACGATGTACTTGGCATCATTTTGCAGGATCCTATCTGTTTCCTTTACACTGTTCTTTTTTTTTCTCTCATTCTTAGTATTCACCCTTCTTTTCCCATTGTTATTATCATGGGGGGGGGGGGGGAGGGAGCGGGAATGGAGAAAACGTGCTAGTCATTTGTGCACATGCTGTTCATTGCTTGTCGAAAGAATGGAATATAATGACGAGTATGTACAGGTTCTTTTTTTTTTCTGTGAAATATTCCCATCACAAAAATAAAACAAAAGCGTTGAAAAAGAGCTTACAATATTAAGGAACACTGGACTACTAGTTGTAATAACCTAAGTTACATTTGGAAGATTAAGTCAGATCTATGTAGAAAGACGTGGCCATTTTTCTCACGTCTCAAACAGATCTGTCATCACCCACTCTCTAACCATGGAGCTACTGTTAGTAGCTCCATGCTCTAACCATGGAGGTACTACCTGGTACACTGTACAATGTACCTCTTTGCTCTAACCAGGGAGGTGGGAAGAGAGCCCACCTCCTGCTCTAACCACGCCATCTCCATTGGGATCGCCACAGTTGTATTAGTTGACGTCACTTCTGATTTTAAGATCTTCTAATCAATGAATCGAGCCTATATGACGTCATTTCGACCACGGTCACCCAGTATTGCTGCCTGTGGTATCGCGGTTTCCTACACAGATTGTGACTCGTTAGATATCTGTGATACTCGCAAGCGTTTTTCACTTTCATTTTACTTCTTGTTTTTGGTGAAAATTTTACTTTTTGATTGAGTGATTTCTGTAGGAAGTCCGCTATCCTGTAAAGACATTGCAATGCTTAAGAAAGCGGTTGAAAGTCCGGCTTTGCCAAAGAAAGTTGAGGTTTTGATAGTCGTTTATGTCTATCGACGTGCAACAATACAGTCTCTGTAACATCCTTTGGTTAGTGTAGGCTATAGAGCCTGCAAAATAATGAATTGGGACCATTCATCTTTAAAAGAAAAAAAAGAAGCTATTTCTGATTGTCATGATACTAGTGGTGCGTGTTTATGATAAACTATGTTGTCGCTAACTTTATTCTTGTTTTAAAGGAATGTACAGTTTCGGTTGAGATGGGACTTCAGATTTCCAATGTTCTTTATGTTTGTGTGTGTGTTTCGAGATTGAGAAACCTCTTATGAAATATGGAAGAGCATATAATTCTAAAAAGAATTCAAAGTTTATTTGACGAAAATTGGTTTTGAAATGGCTGAAATATCCAAAACAAAGCGTTTCTAATAAAGGGTGGGATCCACTTTTTATTAGGATCGCTTTGTTTTACTCTGTTTTTTTTTTTGTATATCTCACCCATTTCAAAACCGATTTTCGTCAAACAAACTCAGAATTCCTTTTAGAATATATATGCTCTCGAACATTTCATAAAGTGGTTTTTACAGCATGTCACAAAAAGTAAAACAAAAAACAAAAAAACGAATCCTCACCTCAACCGATTTGATAATATATAATTATATATTTATATATGACATCCCTAACAACAGATATCCCCTCATACCAGACGCAGTACCCCCTGCATAAATGTATTGGAGGCCAGTACATCTCAGACGCATCAGTTATACAATTATTCAAAGTTTATTTCATTTTCCGACAAAACATAAGTTACACATTTTTTGACAACAGAGAATAAGGTAAACAGAACATTATGTATTGAAAAGAATGTACAATAATTGAGGACCTTATAGTAATTATACATTGTTGTAGAAAAAGAAACAGAAGTGATCGAAATGAAGTACATGTATAACTTTGCTTAAAGTGCGAAAAATGGAGAGACCCACTAAAAAGACAGAGCTTGTAGAATGTGGGCCCCTCTGGAATGTGGGCCCCTCTTATGATAATAATGTTATCATAATTCTATATCATATATATTGTATATATTATATATTATTGTAATATTACACATTAGGTATATATAATATATATTTGCATAAGTGTGATTGTAGCAAACAGTGTGTCAGCTTGATACGGTTGGTTGAATTGAACTTATTTCCAGTGAAACAAATATTAATGATAATAAGGGTAACCAATGAAAGACGTTCCTCATTTCAATCTATACATGCATACAGACAAGCGGAGAGTCTCTCCAACAGGCTTAACAATTCGCTAGCCACAATTACAGCGTTTATTTCTTTTCCTTATTTTTGCTTCTCCCACTTTTCTCATTTATTTGTTTGTTTGCTTTTGTATGTCCTCATTCCTTGTTCAATTTTTGTTTCAGAATTTTTTTAAAGACTTTTAACTACACAGTTAAGCTGTGCTTTGAACAATATTCGAACGCTTTGAATTGTTATTCATTTGTAAATATTGTTTTTACTTAACTGTACAAAATGTCGAGTAAAATTTACTTCAGAAATTTAAAAACTTTCTTATGTTATTTAATGCTAAATAGAAAAGTTTTGAATTTCATGTATACACGTGTAGGCCACACAATCTGGTTTAAGAGAGAATTGTTACTGTAAACCCACGATGACAGTTTCGGTCCACAATTGAAGCCTTTATCTTTCACACGTGACTATTGTGACATTCTAAATATTGTAAGTCGCCGCATCTTTATACTTTTGACCGTATACATGTTCTCGGTCAAGCGTTGTGTCGTCTGCTTTAATCCTTTACCCCCCCCCCCCCAACTTTCAAGAGAACGTCTACGAATAAATTGATGAGTTGTTGTGATTTCTGTCAAACAGTTCTGCGAATGATTAATGACGCGCATCAGGTCCAGACGGCGGCGCATGGTGCGTGGTGTTGCATATCTCGTGTCTGAGGATGCCCCCTGTTGCTGTCAGAGTCGATCACGTGAGCATATACGTCACTGAAGTGGGGATGTTGCAAAGAGGTTCTATATGTATAGAACCTCTTTGGGAGGTTGCAGTTTTGGTCGCTCTCCTCCTCCTATAGTATAGCCTAATCCGCACGCCGATGTATCTCTAGTTGTCATCTCGAAGAATGTTAATGAGATGGAAGATTTATCACTGCCGTGGAGATGTAAACTAAATATATATTTCTATGATCATTGTGGTGCGTTTAAATGCCCCGTCCATGTATATGATGTACGTGTTTTTGCTTAGTAGACGTCCATGCATGTTGTAACATCTGGTGTTTTGCAGTGGTTTTTTTTTTGACATTTTGTAGTATCAAATAGGTAAGCGCCATTTGGTGAAGCCGTCTCTCCCTCCCCCATTCTCTCTGAGGAAAAAAAAAGTCCATCAACTTCACATTAGGATCATGTTTGTTTGCTTTTTTTTTTACTACCAGGACAACCACGTGAAATGTGACATGAAGATGTAAAGAGTCTGAAGCTTGATGTAGGCCTATAAGTCACGTTCTTGTTAATCTTGATTCTCTGCCCCCGAATCTAAGCAGTTGAGAAGAAAGGCACAACGTGACGGAGGCTCTGACCTTTCACCTTATTATACAGAGGGTGAAGTAGCAGATTCCCGGCCGGCCCCTAGTACATGTCTTTTCCATCCTTCAGTAATTTGCTTTAAAGGATGAAGTAAAACCAGACAAACAGAATGTATGGAAGTTTCATCAAAATCAGTCTTGACTCACAGAAGTCATGAAAGTTTAAGGTTTCGCATGTTTTTCATCAAAGTTAATATTGATCAGGTGAGGATGATTAGATGGCAACAAAAGCAGATTAGCTGAGGTGGTGATGTTACAAAGTAGCAACCCTCTCATTGGCTTGTGAACAGAAATATGTTATTTTTTAAGTCATATTTTGCGTCGATGATTTCACAACAAAAAAAAAAAGAAAGAAAGAAAAAAGAAATGTATCTGCCGTTAGTTATTTCAGGCAGTGCGATGTTATGCTTTTTATCTTTTGCTGACAGAAAAAAAAAAAATCTCAACCAAATTGAATGGCCTCCACTCAAAAAACCACGAGATCCAAGAAGATGATGCTACTGTCGATGAGAACCCATTAACTCATGTCTGGCTCCATTTCCATTCCGGTTCGCTAAGTAGGCATGGTAGGGCGGAGTTTAAATGGGATGGTATAGTTTTGGTTCAGGTGGCGATTCAGGTTCTTAGTTTTTGCGAGATACATTGAAACCACTTATATGAAAATATCAAAGCGCAATGAATTCGAAGAGTAATCAAAAGTTTATTTGATAAACATCGGTTATCTCTTAGTGGCTAAGATATCCATAAACAAAGAGGTCCTAATAAAAGGTGGGACTCACCTTTCATTAAGACTACTTTGTATTACTTTGTTCTTGGAGATATCAGTCATGTCAAAACCAATTTTAATCAAATAAACATTGAATTCTTCTTAGAATTGTGTGCTATTTAATATTTCACAAGTGGTTTCTAATATTATTTCTCAAAAAGTTAAAAGCCGAATCCCCATCCCAATCAAGACTACACCAATTCTTTAATTCGGAACCCGTCTAATCATTCTAGGGAAAGAGCATAAACAGAGTCCAAGCATTCTCCTCCAACTCCGCCATGATGAGGAGACCGAGGGAAACCCATCTCGTGTTCATCCTCAGTCCTGACGCGTTTCAAGGGAAGTGCGACAGAGGTTCGGTAATTGCGTTTGTGCAACGAATCAAAGACAGGTTCATAATACAAGTCATGTTACACTGAATCAGCAGTGTCCTAACTTCGTAAAAAGATTTCAAATTAAAGGATACCGATGTCGTAGAACCCCCCCCCCCTCAAAAAAAATAATAATAAAGAGATAAACAAATAAAATAAAAAAGCCTTTTTTGTTTGTTTTCTTGTCCATGTGATACCGTGGGGATGATTCTCATGAATGTCTGGAAACCAAACTGTTGACCGGATGAATCATGCATGATTTCTGCGATATTCTTTTGAATCACCTCCTTTTTCTTATCTCAAATTCATTTTGCTCACATGCAAAAAAGAAAACATCACCTTTACAAGACAAACAGAAGAGCAAAAATATATACATACATAGCACGTGAAGGATCAGGAAAGGCCCCCATACCCTCCCCACTTCTTCCACCCTTTCCTCATCTTCGAACCACGTATTGTTCTACTTTCTCCTCCCCTTGGCTTTGTCCTCCTGTTCTCGACATTTCTCCGAGTTCTTCAATCGATACAAACATGTTGATAGATCGTCTCGTCGTTGAGCATAATATTGTTTGGCCTATCAGTCTGACAGTCTAATTTTTCTTCTCTTCTCCCCCCCCCCCCCCCCCCCCCCGCCAGCCCCGCCCCCTCCCTCTGTGTGCTGGTTGTGTCTTTACCTGAGCCTCAGATTACATTCTAGTTGATCATTAACCCACACATCCTGTCATTCAATCAGCAATCGCGAGCTGATCGTAGCTCGCAGTTTTTATGACCACTTACCTGGGCACCCGCAACCCAACATCCATGCATGAGATTGCCTTCCTTTTCGTCTTGTCGCACATAATGCACATTCATTTAGAACGTCTGCCTTCGTTCTCATGCTTGCAGCGAAGGTTTCATTATGTGCTACTGCCTTAATCCGTTCTTTGGTGACCATGTTATTACATCCTCTCACCCGATTACCCCAAAATAAATGGAGAGTATGTATAGCAAACTCGTGTACTAACGCTCAAATCACCAAAGCTCTAATCAAGCAAATGAAACCCTGACATTTATGTGTAGTCCATTAGCTTTCACTGCAAAGGCGTATCGAACACTTTGTAATTGTGTTTGTATCACAGCTTTGCGTTGTTTGTCGGGGGGGGGGGGGGAGGAAATTGAAGGTATATGGTTTATTACATAGTATGTGGCCCATTATCCGTCCTCTTGTGGTACGTTAATCAAAAAGTGCATCAATCAACTTCACAGTCGCGTAATCTGTAGTGTGTTGTTGGCTTCATCAACGTACTTAATACGATCGCTTTACTGAAAGTATTATCCAATTTATCTCCGGCACCGTATGACAACGTTTGGAGCCCACCACATTGTAAAAGGGAATGATAATGATGTCTTCTCTATCCAGTATAGTCTCTTCAGTGTTGCCACTGCTCTACCAGAGGGCCCTGCCATTATCATTTCCCTAGCGTTGCCATGTTCTCATTTATACACCTGGGTCGAGAGGGACATGGTGGGGAAAGAAATCTTGTCTAAGGACGGAAGCACTGGCCGGGAGTCGAACTCGGGTCCTCCGATTGAGAGTTCGGAGTCTTATCCACTATGCCACAGCGCCCCCACTGATGATGATGGATGAATCACCACTGAATGATGGTGATAGGGCTGTAGAGAACTGAAGAGAAGGGAATCAGTGTTTGTTCATTTGTTTACATTTATTTTCTTCCCAAGCCAAAGCAAAATAGAATTACATTATTCAAATTCGTGAAATTCTTCTATCGAGTTTTATTGCAACTGATTCACAAATTGCCCTACATCGACGTTTGTTAATAGGGCAATTTGTTAATCAGTTGCAAAGACAACCACTCGACAGAAGAACTTAGAACCAGCATTCGGGCCGAATCTCGGTGGTCTAGCGGTTAAGACGCTTGTACGGAGATCAGGAGGTCGTAGGGTTCGAATCCTGCTCGAGTATGTATGGCCATGAATTTCTTATTGTCATGGCTGCCACTAAAACACTGATCAACTCAGTGCTTATTTATAGAAGTGTCGATGAAGGGCAATTTTTCAATCAGTTGCCGTAGAATTACAGTGTTGTGAAGAATCGAAAAAAAAAAAAACATAACTAAATCACCAAAAAACAAAACAAAACAAGAAAAGTAAAATACCATGCATTTGATAAACGTACTGGAGCACAATCATTACATATTTTTTAAGGTTGTATAAAGAATAAAAAGCAGTAGGCCTATACTTTGATTCAACAAGGATGCAGGGGACAGTAAGCATGACATGACTGCGCTGACGGCCTCATGCGAAATTGAACTCAGCTCTGACTTTCACAATGAATATAGATTTATGCAATAGGCCTACTAGTATAGTGTGTGGTAAGAAATCGCTTGCACGTGCAGCATGCTTTATCGCTGCTGGAGCGACAAGAAGCTTGTATCTCAAAAGTGTCAAATCTTAATGTTCAGGAGAGCTAAAAAAAAAAATGGCAGCCAAAGCACTGTAACAAATGGGATTGTCTTTCCTTTGACATGACATGGTGGCTTCATTTTTTGGGTAAGACAGCTGGGATTTGGACAAGACATCACCTTTACTGATTATCTGTCAATCAATACAAAAAAGTGATTTTCACCAAAATTTGAGGTACAAGGATTCGTTGCCCCAGAGACGTGGTGGGCCGTGTATAATGCATCACTATTCATCACTACAATGATACAAACAGGGATGAAACCAGAATCTAGACAGGGATGTAGAATGAACTATCTCTTTTTCTGCAAACACGTATTTACACAAACATATGCAAGCATTTACTTCTTGGAGCAGGTACGAATTGCACAAGCTTTACTCACTGCCGACCCCCCCCCCCCAAAAAAAAGCAACTGCCCAATGCAAACACTTACGACCAAGACACGTCCATCGCTGCCTCAGGTTACGTGTGTGAAATCTTTATGGTCACGGGTGAATGATTACTTTCCTAATCGAGGTGCAAATGAGAAGGGAAACGTGTTGCTATGGTGATATATTTGTAACGATCCATTTCACCTGTTTGCGGATATTCGGATGCGAAGAGTGGATCCTTGTCCGTACGAATGGGGTCATGCTCTATTGATAAATTTGCGCGAGAGAGCACTTGAGTCATCCGACGGAGCGCCTCACTCGTTAAAGGGATGGTATAGTTTTGGTTGAGATGGGGCTTCAGGTTTCCGACTTTTTTTTTGTGAGATGATGAAAAACCTCTAAAGAAAGATGAAAGAGTATACAATTCTAAGAGGAATTCAAAGTTTATTTGATGAAAATTGGTTTTGAAATGGCTGTGGGACCCACATTTTATTTTACTTTGTTTTTGATAGGGTAGCCTATCTTAGCCATTTCAAAACCGATTGTCACATTGTCATCATAATTATAAACTTTGAATTTATCGTAGAATTGTATGCTCTTTCATATTTCATATAAGTGGTTTCTATCTGACAAAAAGTTTTAAACCTGAATCCCCACCTCAACCAAAACTATACCATACCTTAAGGTGGCGAACGTATGGGCCTCTACCCTTGGCAAGATATCAGGAAGGTGGGAATCCCTTCTAGGGCATACATGGCGTGTGCCAGACAGCACGTCGCACAGCTGCAAGCTATCTCGTGTTATTTTCACCAGTGAATGTCATGATCGCGAGGAATTTTTGCAACCACAGTCAACTTCCCTTCCTGTGGTCTTCACCTTCTTATAAACTTTAGTAATAGTACTCTTAATCCGTTGCATATGAACATAGGGAATTCCCCGACGAATAATACGTTACATCAGGTTCTCGCAGGCGGAGTGTTCATGTCTCTTCCAACAGCATTACAAAACACTTCTAAACGCGCTGTTTTTATTTTCCATTGCCTCCATAAGTTTACTTAACATCATAATTGTTTTCATTTCATTCGGCTGTTTGTAATAGCTTTCAGTCAGACACCATATCACGTGGGTATGATAATATTTTACCGGATATTTTGATGACCATGGACAGCGAAAGTGTTTTGCACTGTATGTATAATCACCAGTCGTTAGATTGTCTAAACTCTGTGCAGCTTTTCACCCTTTCCTTATGCAAATGTCTTGTCTCTTTTTTTCAGTGGAAGGCGCCTGCTGTTGACCAGAGCCACACCGAAGTGTCTGGGACATGAGCACGCGGCTTTACTTATCCTGCGGTATTCCCGCCCGGTGCAAGGTCTGAACAATCACGACAGGAAATCATTGTGACCGATTTGCTTCTCCTACAAATTGACTCCTTTGGGGAAATCCTATGACGTATCTTCCACTTCAAGTTCAATAACGTATCTGCCGTGATTGGATGCATCATCGGTGGTTCCGTCATTCCATTGGGTACTTAATGTCATGACACATTTGACGTTACTAGCAGAACCAGGACGGTGATGATAACTACCATACTGCTTATTTTTGGTCAACATTACTATACGTATATGCAGATACGTTTGCAAAGCGAAGAGTGAACGTTCCGGTACCCAGAATCCCCCTACGACCATTGCAGCGATGGCGACGGTTCCTACATTACTCCTCAATTTGACCACACCCAGTTTGGTATATGCTGAAGAGGTTGGAGGAGGACCAACGACAGCTTTTGACATGAGTGTGACAACACCAAGTGACCATGGAGATGGAGGAGGAGTAGGAAGTAAAGCCTTGTCAAAGGACGATATCTTTGCCATCGTCCTCTACTGCCTTTTCGGCTCGATTGGCATTGTGGGCAATCTCTTGGTGTGCGTCGTCTTTGGCCTCATGCGATCAAGGCGAAGTCAGGTATCCATGACAACCGTATCTTTTGATAAAAGTTATATAATGTGATAATTTTTTTGGTTTGATAGAAAACTCGCTTGATGACTGTCATCGCACAATTAAAGACAATCCGACACTTGTCATATTTAAAGTGTGTTTTTAACATGTTTGGGGATAGGGGAGGAAGGAGGGGGCAATTGAATGCCTTTCATCTTCTGTGATCGATATGCTGGTAATTTCAGGTGACCTTCAATTTAATGATAAATGATGATTTTTTCTATGTATTGGTCTCACCATGAGATAAAGGGATGGCATAGTTTTGGTACAAATGGGGCTTCAGGTTTGTATTCTGTTTTTGTAAGATAATGAGAAACCACTTATGAAATATGAAACGTGCAATGGAGTGTACAATTCTAAGAGGAATTTCAAAGATGGTCCCCACTTTTTATTAGAACCACTTTGTTTTTGTATGTCTCAGCCATTTCGAAACTGATATTTATCAAATCAAGTTTGAATTCCTCTTCATAAGTGGTTTCTCATTATCCCACAAAAAAATAACACAAAATGAAATCTGAAGCCCTATCTCAACCAAAACTATACCATCCCTTTAAAGGGGATGACTAGTAACTGATCAGTGGGAATCAGTGGGAATGCTGAGGGATGATTGTTCCAATCCTTGCGGGATTCATTTAAGAGTACATCATATATCTATTGTTGTGTGAAAATTATTTGCTTTAGAATGGTCTCATATTCAAATAATGTGCAGTTTAATGTTTCCCGATCGCCTCGTCACTGTACAGGCATGTTAACCTGGAAATCATCAATCATCCCCCAGCATTCCCACTGATTCCCACTGATCAGTTACTAGCCATCCCCTTTAATAATAATAATAATAATAATAATAATAATAATAATAATAATAATAATAATTGCATTTATATGGCGCTTCATACTGACGTTTCTAAGCGCACTTTGCTACTCATACAAATAGATTAGAAAACACAATAACATTAACAAAATCAGCGTTAACAGTAACAAAAGAAGAAGAAAGAAAAGAAAAGAAAAGAAAAATACATGTGATACAATGGTACAATAATTGATAACTGTGTGCGCCTCCAGGAGAAAAAAAAAAAAAGATAAATGATAGAAATACGTAGAAGGAGACGAGGTGGTCGATATCACATTGATCATGTTTGACAAGATGTCGACTTGTTGGCTAATTGTACCAAATTAATGATCGCTATACTAATATGATTGCTTTCTCGTTGTGTTTAGGTATTTCTAAGAAGAGTAGTATACTTGATTTGCATACTGCACTTCGTCGAAATATTGAAAGTTACGCAGGCAATGTAGAATTCAGAGAGTAGCTCCAAATCGACCACAACATTAATAGCGCAAGAATATCATCTGGGCGAAAAGAAATATTGATTCAATAGGTTGAAATTGGTCAGGTCAGAAATTGATTGGTCAGGCAGTCATATTGATTGGTCAAGTTGAAACATGATACGAAATCAGTGGCTCGTTTAGTTTCAGCATCTGTCTCTTGAAAATACTTTTGTGTGCAGTTGCGCGTGGGGTGGAGGATCTATCACATAATGGTTTCATCATTGTATTCTAGAGGTAAGTTTGTGCAATCTGTTTCTGCTTCTCACTCCTCTTCATAGGTCAACCTCTTTATCTTTCACCAAGCGTTCGTCGATCTCTGCACGTCAATCCTCCTCATCACGTTTGGAATCACAACGATCTACAGGGCGGAGATCACGGCGATGACGATCCGGACCAGGCTCGTTCCAGCATCCGGGAACTCCTCGTATCTAGGCAACGATACGAGCTTAACAGGCGCCGATGGCGAGGTCATCCTCGTCAAGGAAACCTACGTACCCCGAACCCTTGCGGTATTCATGTGTCAGTTGTGGTGGCCGCGCGTTTTTCTCTTTTCCATGTTCGTCATTTCGACGTTCAATTTGACGACTATGGCAGTGGAACGTTACATGGCGATTATGCATCCCTTCTTTTACGCGACCAAGTTCCGCAGACGGCACGCCATTGTCATCATCGTCTGCATTTGGCTCCTTGCGCCCATCATGCAGTACTTTCCCGCCATTTTCCAGTACGCGGCGGAGAACGAGGCGGGAGAGTGTGGCTTCAAGGAAACGTGGACGAAGTCTGCGCAGGCGGCATTAGGGGTTTGCCTCATAGCGTACGAGTTCCTCATGCCCTGCACCGTCATGGGCTTCTCATCCATCATGATCTACCGAAAACTCCGAAAGCGGGAAATGTACCTGAACCAGGCGACCAACTTCTTGATGAAGAAGAAGAAAAACGACTCACCGCCGACTCCCGAGCGAAACCTGGAGATGGTGAAGGCCAACCGCAACACAACTATGGTTGTCATCGTAATTTTCATCGTCTACATTATCTGTTGGTCGCCCAATCACTTCACATTCCTTGGTTTTAATCTTGGAATGAACCTCGATTTCAGTGGCGTGTGGTATCAGACAACAGTGCTCCTAGCATTTATGAACTCATGTATCAACCCTTTCATCTACGCCATACGACTCCGCGTGTTCCAGCGTGGCTTGGTGCACATGTTCCGGACGGGATGTAAACCGGTCGACTCTTCAAACTTTGACTCTACCGTTGGTGCCAAATTATATGACGTCACTTCTTCGGCCATATGAGAAAAGCAAAAGTAAAGACAAAAACACAAAACCGGCTCGAAGCATTTCTGGATGAGACTGTAAGTGCTATATTATACGCAAATAAATAAAGGTATTATGAATAAGAAGCATGGCTGTGGTTAAAGAGGCTGTGTTTTGTTTATTAAAAAAAAAAAAGGTTAAGCTGTATACTCCTGGGTATATTTTGATGAGTTCGCGTAAAGATGTCGCCTGTCCTCATATGGTAAACATCGCTTGTAAAGTCCGAGGTGAAATGGGTTGTTTTGAGCGGGAGATGAAAAGGGATAACGGATGAGTCACCCAGCAACCGGCTCCTGACCCTTTGATTACGTAGACGTTTTTAAGACACAGCGAAATACCTGTATGTTGATAGAGGCGATTGGAACTATCTGAACATAATAATACTGATGGAGATTCGTGGAGATTCTAAAAGAATGTTATATACAAGAGGGAAATAACTGTAAATCAAGCTCCTTCTAACTCCCATGTGTGACACATAAAAGTCAGATTTCAAATTACATAATGAATTCAAAATAGTCCTTAGCCAAATCTTTGTGCCGAAATGGAAACTTGAAACACGGTACCTTAATCGGTTACATGAGGCTGCCTTCATCTATTTAGTTCGTAACCACAAAACGAGGCTGTGCTAAAGATGAGCAGCTGTAGCTAGCTCTGATGGAAATGTTTTTAATTTGCACGGAGTGTTTTTCTGGATGAGTTTTAATGTTGTTTTTAACACGTAAAATGTACGAAATATATTTTTGTTGGCCAGACATTTACGACAACAATAGCACTTGCAGGTGTATTTACACTAAGCGTAGGATATGCCACCGCCAGCTGACCGTCAACTTTGAAGATCAGTAATAGTCAACGTTGCTCCAGTTATGTGAACTTCCTCCTTGGAAATGTCTCAAGTACGTGTTTTTTGTGCTAGCTCTCGTAATGTGAAAGCTATTCCATCTGTTTGTATAGTTACAGATGTCTCGGCAAATAACGTAGCTGTGACAGACTATCCGTTTACTTGTGATTTCAATTGGATCACTAGCTCGCAAATGGGTCATGGGTCTGAAACGAGTTAACATCCCATTCTTATCGCCAGTGGGTTCTGTCACTTTTTACACGTGATTCGCTGAATTGTAGAATAAGAATGATGTAGTAGGCACACATATCAGTTTGGAATTGTAAACTAGACGTTTTAACACAGTTTCACAAAATTATTTGTGCGATAAATGTGTGCTTTTAGTGGTATTTGCTGACATGCTAAAATGCTGAGCAGTCGGTATGGAGTTCTAGCTGTTGAACTTTGTCACTGCGCGTGTTGTGTCTGAATACACGTACCTCTCACTGTCAAAATGTCGATATCCATGATTTAGTATGTGGCACCATATCAGTTTAATTATCCACTGCATACCCTAACTGGCCCATCTGTGATACTCAAGATAACGGGGGTACATAAAATGATGTGCCGACTGCATGAGACAGTATTGCCTTCACTGGCTAAATTAAGGGGCCAATAACAGTAACATCTATAAACATCTGTAAACGCAACACGGGAGATACTGTTCCCTCTGCTGCCGTTACACCCCGACACGTCTCCACATAATCAGGACTATCATGTCGAATGAAGTCGCCAATTTAAATTCCGTCGCAGCATCCACGTGACAGCTGCAATATGAGTCCCCGTGATTGTTGTCTAACATTGCTTCGTGAGAGCCTAATTTTTAGCGCTACCACATGATCATCGAACGAATGGCCCCATGGCAGTTAAATGAGCGCCCTTTGCTCTATATTGGACATTAAAGGTAGTTGATCTCTTTATCTTTTTTTTTTGTGGCCGTGTTGCTACTTCTTTTTTTTTGTGGCCGTGTTAATACTCTTTTTTTTTTAATGGGCTAATAACTCAACGGGACTTCCATTATTCAGTACAAAGTCCAACCCTATACAGCAGACTAACGATCGAACCATATACTACCACATCTCCAAACGTGAAAAAAAAAACAACAACAACAACAGAGAAAACAGCAGCAACACCGACCCTTCCCGTCTATACCAAGGGCGGAAGTAAGACAGGTTTCACAAAGGAAATATTTCAAATGTGCACTTCTGCCGAAGGTTGCTTTTTTTTTTTCCATGATGCCATGAAAGCACAGATTGAATATTATTCCTTTGCGAAACAACAAAGAGTAACAAGTTAGTACATAGCCACGATTCTACTTGAGAAATACATCTACTGTATAGTGTCATCACTGTATAAGTCACATGTAAAGCCGGGTGTTTTAATCCGTTTGACTCGAAAGGGATAATTTACATCATGTCCGTTATTCTTTCTATGGATAATTCTCACTTGCTACTGAAGGAATTAATAAACTCTTTCACAGTGATGTATTGCCATTGCATTACAAAAATGGTTATCATTCGTGGAGTTGATTTTGATGTTAAATATTAAGCAGGATAACATTTTTCGTGTTTTTTTAAGGAGGATTTTACGAAACACTTTCTGCTGCTTCAGTGACCTATGTATGAACTTGCCAAAACTTTGTTTTCTGCAAAATATATAGATAATTAATGTGAATGATATATTGGTAATAATTGTAAAACACCATGTTCGTAGTGCAGTCGTGTGACATGTCAGTTTGGTATTGTACTGGTAAGAAATTGATATTTTTATTCACTCTGAAATTTTTAAATCTACTGAAATATCTACACAGAATGTACTGAATTAAGAGGTTTATTTGAAAGTACAGTGTATACGCATTATTACTATAGATATGACAGGATCTTACGTGAAAGGGAGGAAAGAAAGGAATGACCGAGTGGTTAGTATGAACTTGTCTAGCATCATTATCTTAATCCGTTTCCTTCACTGTATATTGCTAGTGATTGCATGTTAGAGTTCTTCGCATAGTGACTTGAAAGAAAATCCCGAGCTTGAAAATACGCATTGTTCTGCTTTCTTTTCTTTTTTCTTCATTGTGCCCAATCTTTCCTGTTGTGCAAGCGAGAATTACATTGCAGTACTCATACGCTGCTGCTATGTTTTGTCACTGGAACGTAGGCCTACTTAGGTTTTATTGTACATTGTATTGTGTGTAAAGTCTAAAGTGCAAATTAACTACCCTTACAAACAGTGATCAATGTGTCGTCATAAAGTACTGATTTGCTTTGTGTTTTTGTGTAAACGTAAAGTTGATGCTTCGCTTGATCTCGTAAGGTATCTCTTCATGAAATACTGATACACTCGTGAGTTTTAGAGTAGGCTTATATGTGTGTAAAGTCTTTATTGCAACTGTCCTTTGTGGTTTTGAACCGTGTATATGTGGACAACATGCGACGTACGTATTGGTTCATGTTTGTATTCCGTCTGAAGAAATATACGAAAGGAGTCAAGGTGAACAATGAGAGGCGCTTAAAGCCGAATGCTTCGTATCGTATCGTAGTGTTCGTATTGGACAGCCTGGTTTGTGTCTCTAACTTATGCCTACGGTACCGTCTGTATAAAACGTATGAATATGAATTCAAAACGTTACATTCTCTTGCCCCTCGTGAGTAAAAATTACTACAAATGTGTTTAGATTACAAATGACTGCATGGTCAATAATGTTTGCTAAGTTATTCGTCATTTCATACACTTTTATCTCATGATAATGTTAATCAGAAATCAGAGCCATTTGAAGGACTGGAATAAATTGAAAGAAATACCCGGAGGTTCATGTTTCCCTTTGTCTACAGTTGTGTGTAACAAGAGTTTCTGTGTATAAATTGCGTTTCCGATATGCTTTGAAGAGAGCGAAGCTCATGAGTATTATTTTGTATGATGAACAAGAATGTTACAAAAGTTCCAGCTTTTTTAAAATGTCACTTTCACCTATCGATATCATATCGTGTATACTTTGGGACCTTGTTCAAACAAGCTGTGCTTTAGTTAGGTCCCTCGTAACATTCAGTACATGAACCTGAGTCAGTCTTGTTAACTGATATGTGAACATCGATGTTCGTACCCGTATGTATAATTGTTAATTTTATGCCAATGTTCGTGAAAATAAACTGAAACTGAACTGAAACTGAACCTTGTTCTCATTTTTCTCCATGAAAAATACATCAGATATAACAAAATAGAATGATACATGATATCCAGCTTGAATACACATTTACTAAAATATATTATTTCAAACATAACATGGCGGTCAGTCTATGACATAATTATGAATCTAAGAAAAAATGCTAGAGAAATACGATGGAACCCATTTAAAGGCAAGCTTGTTAAGCATATATCAGTATATGGTCGCAGTCACGGATACAACTTAGGACCAATTTAAAGGGAGGGGAGAGTAAATTAATGCTCAGGGGTATATGAAATTCTTCTCAACAATTTTGGGAGAACAAATAAACCACATGCTGCAACAGACAAATCAATGGTTGTTATTGTAGTTATTATATCGATATTGAGAGTATCTATAGTGTAATAATGCGATTGAGACATCCATGATTATAAAAATATACAATGTGTCACAAATGTTATTCAAGCCGCTTCCAGAGAAGACCCACTTTATATTCTTATGTAAATGAATAAAATGTTATTGTTGGTTTTTTTTTCAAAATAGGAGTTTCACTAGAATCGGCCATTATCTAGAATATTCAGGAATTTTCTTATCAAATCAGGATATTCTTTAACCTCAACCACTCTTTCTTATTCTATTTTTGTTAAGTTGAAAAAAGAAAGAAAGAAAGGAAATGTGAAAACACAGAGAAAATTCTGTTATTTCATCTAGTGTGTGCACATGGGGTGACAGTACGGGAATGAAAAAAATAAAATGTGAACATTGAGATTATGTCCATTTTAGTCCAATTGTAATGAAACTTCTCCTCCGTATGTTTAACTTTTACTCTATCTATAAAATGTAAACTTCAACATAAAATGGCTTTCAACTTATCTAGAAGCAGCCTGCAGCCATCACGGATTCTACTTCGCAAGCGTTCGTCGACATTTCTGCACCATTACACCATAAAAATCAACTGTAGTAGCCCAGGTGAACTCGTCCACCTTCCATATACTATATTCAATTTGTTTTCATTTATTTTCATTTCCGCATAATACTGTAGCAACCTGGATTCGAGCGCGTGGTCGCTGCCTCGGTTCGTGCGTCCTGTGGCTTCTACGTCATTGCTATTCGTGATCAATCTAGGCAATTTCTATCTATATGCTCGACTATCTATGCTAGCCTTCAAATCGTTGGTTCGTCAAGAGTAGAATTTCCTTTCGGTATATCCCTGTAGGTGAGGGACAAAGACATGACATTTGATGCATAACAGCTGCATGTGTTTGATAGATCATTTCTCCCCTATTGGAAATAACACAGTGTCCCACAGTGTGTTCACAGTGAGTTCTCATAGTCGTGAAAACGCTCGAATTTAACAGTGTGAAGATGATTTCACACTACGGCGTGGTTTTCAATGAGTGTTCACACTTGTTTCACACTGTGAATATGATGACTCACATTGTGTTCACACTGTTAAAACGCTCGAATTTAGCAGTGCGTCTAAAATCTAAAGCTCCCTATTTATATATTACATATAAATATGTATATATATATATATATATATATATATATATATATATATATATATTATACATTGATGTTTGTAGTAATTTATTTTAGTCCAAAATGCTATTTATTAACTATTTATTCGAAAAATTGGTTGGAATAATTAAATAGCACTGTTGGACTAAAATGCATTACTAACCTACTTCGCCATCATTCATATATATATATATATATATATATATATATATATATATATATATATATATTATATTATGTACATCCGGTGGGATATCTTCATTTTCATTTTAACTCGCTGATTAGACCGATTCGGTGATAGCTCGCAATGGCATATAGTGTATTATAGGAGAGAAAAAAAAATGGGAGAGATAGGTATAGATGGATGATAGAAAGATAGAGAGAGGGGGTGGGAGAACTACACCAGTGAAGATGCGCCTCCCGGGGCCCCATCTTCACTGACCTCTAATTCGAAAGGAATCCTCGAGGGACTGATCATCGCCTTCTAGCCGAGACCTCTAAAACATCGGATATTATACTCGTCCCTTGGCGGCCATAATATGAGATTGCGTGACGCGGTCGAAGGATTCTTGTTAGTCTTATCATTGATACTGCCATCGCTGGTGTTTTAAATATTTTCTTCTTCTTGGTCCGACCGGAGAGATATTACATTTGTCAGTTTAGGTATATTGTTTCCCAACGGGAATGATCCACTTGCTACAACGCATTCGAGAGTCCATGCCGTTCAAGCTTGTAACCATAAGGGCGCTCGAACACCATGTCGTCCTTAATCAGTGTCTGATGTGAATTTCTTTATAAACACAACAAAGTAGGCCCTTCACGGAGATGAAAAGAAAGGATAGAGGGAATGTATTATCATTGTTAATAATTATTATCGCCAACCATGATTTGACGTTCGTGTATTAACTCTACTCGTTCCCCACGACACTCTAAACTCTTGCATTGAATGCCCCCAGATTACCATGTTGTAGTTAGGTTATGGATGAAAAGGCTGAGTCAAATCTCAAATGCACTTACCCCTCAAACACTCCAAGCAGGGAGATACGCAAATGAATTGTGATGCTTGGAAAAACAATTCTTGTCGGTCTCATCACTTTCTGGAGAATAATTAGTTTTAGCAATTATGTAATCATCCTTTTTTTCCGTTGATAAACGGGAAAACAATAAAACTGCTCATGATATATACATATAAAAAGTACAAAACCTGGAAATGACTAGCAAGTTCTCTTAGTGCTAGATTAATTAGAACAAATTGTTCTAATGAATTTATAGTTAGAATCGTTTGAATCGCAACAAGCGTCCGATCGCATCATAGAAAAGTTTCAGTTTAGAAATGAAATCTAGAAATGTGACAAAATTGTCTCTTTTGCAATACAAACTATGGTATATTACATCAGGTTTAGAAATATGAAAATGCGATAAAGGGGATTATACTGGGCTTGAGGGAGTACCTTTGTATATTTGCCCCTCGACAGAAGGTTACTGAATACAAGGCTTTGTTCTTTTTCATATAATGGAAATGCATGTAATGTAGAGAGACATGACATTGCGGCATCGCGGTAATTCACATTAGATGATTACATGAAAATGAAAATTTCACGATCGTTGCTTTAACCCTAAAGGGGCCGGGCTTTTTTGGCTATGCTCAGGCCGGGGGGGGGGGGGGGGCGGATTCCGCCCCCCCCCCCCCCCTGAGATCTCGGCCATCGGTGGCGCGATCGCGATGAAATTTTGCATGCGTGAGACCTGCGTCATAATCTACAAGATTGTGTCATAAAATTTTTTGAAACAATCAATTTCTAATTTTAATTAATTAATTATGCAAATTAAGCTCAAGATCATATTTTAGCCTAATTAAAAGCATTGAGAGTCTAATTTTTGGTCTGTAAATCTGTTGCAGCATATTCAACGATTGTACATCACAAAAACTTCCAAAATTCATTTCAATTCTTATGTATTTTATTGTTTTCAGAATTTCTTATGTATTTCTTTGTTTTTCAACTTTTGTTTTTTCTTTGTTTTTTCATTGGAAATTGTCACTGACCACTTTTCTACCATAATTAGCACAAAACTAATCAATGAAAGTGATTAATTGTAAAAATAATCAGGTTTTTATGACTTTCACGACAGAGCACTGTTTTCCATAGGAAATGTACACAAAATCACAAAATTGTGCCCGTTTTGGGGCGACATTCCGTTACAAAAATGGGCGTGGCTTCGCAAAAGTACGCGCGGACGTCGCAAATTTGGTCTCAAAAGTTGCGCGAGACTTGAACAAACAAAGTCAAGAAGCCTCGCGACGAGGCCTTCTCGCGTAACAGAATTATAGCGCGAAACGTCGAGGGGGGGGGGGCGGATTCCGCCCCCCCCCCCCGGCCCTTTTAGGGTTAAAGCATTGAAGTGTCGCTCTTTCGGATGCTATTTTTTGTTTCTCTGGATGTTCACGTCAGTAAATGCCATGCCGCGTACCCGTTGCAACGTATCATGTTATCACATATATGATAATGTATATATTCAACAAAACTTCACTGATTTTATGGTTATATCTTAAGAGGATTTATTGGTATAAGATCTCTTTGTCATAACCTCAAATTAGCTATTTGATTCATCATAAAGACTTTACATATCTAAATGCAAACTTATATGAATTAGTCCATAAATGAATGAATGGACGAATGAAAGAAATATACAAACGAATAAATAATTGAAAAGGAAAATTTTGAGATTAAAAAGAAACAATTACTGAAATTAAAGGATACAATGATGGCCTTGTCATATAATGTTCTATGTGTGGTATTCTAATAATTTAACCAACCTGTGGCTCTTTCGTTTTCTTTTGTTTGCTTGCTTGTTTTTTGCTGTATGGTTATTCCGCCTATCATTCTAGTTGCTATGGTGACCCCACATCAGTGTGCGTGGTCCTGAAAGGCCCATCGTATGTACACCCAAATGCCACACCACTGCAAACACAGGAAGAAAAATCTGGTATACTGCAAATGATATTTAATCGAATTTAGTCGAACTATAGTGGAACAAGAAAATATAGGATTAATGAACAATTAATATTTAGTTGGTTTTTTTTATTATAGAAAATAGAATAGAGTGGCATATGAAAAGAGGAAGAGGAGGAGGAGGAGGAGGAGAAGAAGGAGAAGATAAGGATATAATGAAGAGGTAGATTGGTAAACGATGCTTACAAGAAGACAGATCGTTGGAAGTCAGTTTCAATGAAGTCGAATCATGTTTTCGTGGTGCCGCGTTTACCACTTGGCTTGTTTACAACAGGAGATCGTGAAATGGCGTCGGTAAAATTTCCTGTTATTGCAGTTTGCATATTAAGGTAATCATTGAGAGCGTCATTCTAAAGCACATACGACTTTGAGGTAAAATATTGCGGAAATACTGTATGAATATAGAACAATTGGTAGCCTCACAAAGGAAAACATGCTCATCAAACCCCATCACCAATTTCCTACTATTAGTTTCCTGTTTTCGACAAACACACGTTATTAAAAAAAAAATGCCAGTTATGCCGTTTGAATATTAGGCCAAGTAAAAAAAGAAAGTAGTTTCTCGTCAGGGTTTTTTGAGCAAGGCGATGAGGGAGGTCCTTACTATTTGATATCTTACTATTTTTTCAAGTATCGTCAAAATGAAAGTAATATGTGTTTCTCGTCCGGCAATTCTGAGAAAGGTAACGAGAGAGGGCTTTACAATTTTCTATATTCAATTTATGAAATGAAATATCACTCTGGTAGCTGTGTTATGAGACCAGGTCCCAAGTGTACGTCTTGCCTGCACTCTGTGCATTTTCAAACAAATAGTTATATTATGTGCCATACTTGAAATGAAACTTCATGCATGCAGAAATACATTTGCTTTTTCTTTCCACTACAGATGTCAAGGGAACATGACCATCTTAATACTGGTATTTAGTGTTGTAATGGCTTTTCTGATACCAGTGTACTTGCAATTCTGATGTATTGTGCTATTAATTGAAACAGGTATAAAACATGTCATTCAACAAATGTACGACTGAAATAAATTCCATGATATTCAAAACACTGCTTTATTTATTGGTGATTGTGACTTTTTGTGTCCACGCAGCTGGTACGTATATCTGCAGTTCTTCACATCGTGCAGTACAATTGTAGCAACTGGAAACTGGCTTGTACGTGCAATTGCACATGGATGTCAAAATGATACTGATATGGCATTCTAGCATTAAACGTTTAAAGATGTTTCTTCATGTTCTAAAAAGACATTTGATAATCACTCATTATTTGGATGATGAATGATTGTATAACAGTACACTATACAGATGATACCACTCACGGCTGTGTCCGTGAATTTACATTGTGAAGAAAAGTATCCCGCAGAAATACGAGACAAACCAGAATCCGTGGAAATATTATTTATTTTGTAGATATACCCATTTAATAATTCTACATTTGCTGGAAAAGCGCATTCATTTTCTCTTCAAAATAGAATGTATCGCCGTGACAGACCAGGGGATGGGGACCCTGGACAGCTACAAAACACGCACACTTTGCCGATATACGGTGCGGCACTGGCACCAGGGAGGTGTGGACCTCCCTGCTGACACCGTACCTTCTTACACTGCACACACATGCACATAGTCACACTGACATGAAAATGTATACAAACTCGATACCGTACAATCCTCACAAGCATTTGTACAGTACAATTCATCCGCTTAAAATATCAGAAACGGGGAAAAATACGAACAACGCGCGAAATATGCGTGGAATATCAGCGATTGTTCGCAAAAATGTTGCCGCTATCGCGTTCACGACGTACCGAGTGCGCTGTACATCACATCCCAGTAGGCCGGCCCGCCGCGCCGCCCATCCAACCACAGTGCAGTTCGACGCTTTGTGGGTCATTCCTTCTTGCCGATCGGCCGAGCTCGCAGTGTGAAATGCATGCGTTATTACATACACACTACACACGTGAGCTACAGCTGTACTACAGTCTACAGCTAGAGGAGTAGAGGACGCAAGGCGTAAAAATTAGAAATGAGACGTCACGATTGGTAGGTGAATTGTCGATCTTTTGTTTTTTTCGGCGGCCGAAAAAATAGTAAATATCAAAAAAGTTGATGCGGCAACTGAAAATCGATGAGGGCGGGGAGCGGGTTGGGACGAGAATTATGAATTTCTTGGTATTTTCAGCGCCATTTTGAAAATAATAAATAGTAAAAAAAAATCGATGCGGCGGCCAAAATCGATGCGCGCGAGGACGAGAAACTGGTTTCTTTTTTTTACTTGGCCTTATAACAATCATCACAAACACAGTAATCAATCTAACACACTATTGTATTCTTATTTTCAAACTGTATCATGGTTTACCATCCATTCAATTTACTTTTTTTATGATCAAAAGTAATTCATTACAACCGTGATTTACTATTAGGGAAAATCACTGCAAATAGGCCTAGGTGAAATAAATGCATCCGAAAGGATGCAGTCATCTGTAAAGAATAGCGACTAAAGAACATGGTATTCACTGGAAAGAATTGGATCAGCATAGTATCCTCACCTCCAACGAGGTGAAATTATAGACTTACAATCAAATACAAGCAATAGCTACACAACATGAGGGTATGTTGCATAAAACATACAACCTGAGAAAAACTCTGGTATGAACATGATAAAGAACTGAAAACTCCGGCTAGTATTATTCCGCCACAGACTTAATTACATAGAAAAAAAATATTTTCAAATTCAACCTGAGTTTTTCTCAGGTAAAAAGTTTTCTGCAACAGGCCCCTGTAGGGACGCACAGATTGCTTTTTAGTTCTAGTAAATAGTGACCCTGCAACATCATAATTATAGCCCTTGCTCTCCGTTTAAGTGCTCCCACCATGAGATGATTATCTGTCGGTATACTCTACTCTATACAGTATAATGCTAATAGCTGCGCCGACCTTGCAGTTGAGTACATTTTCCTAGATCACTGACGTATACCCATTTGCACATAATAATTATTAAGTAATATTAGTCATGAGGGTCGCATTGTACTATTTGGATGAAGCAGGGAGGTGCTAGAGAAGGAGAGGCAACTAAAGCTCTCATTTGAAGTCATGCGCGGCACCGTCGAGAAGTTATGCGTTCAACTATAGGTGTTACCCATGTGCTTTGACAAAAGAGAGCATGAATAATCGGGACTAGCGCTCTCACATCTAGAAATATTTGCTCCTACTGCAATTCGCTCTCTCTTTCAATGTGATGGCAACAATGAATTTGTGTAACTTGAAGTGGAGCAGCGAATTAAAATGCAGTGTAAAACTCACAATTTTAACAGCAAATAGTTTAAAAACACGCTGGAACACGCTTTAACGGAGTACTTTATTTGAAAGATCAAAATATCCTCTTATTAACAGATAGAAAATTAACATGCGGAAATGTGCGCATTATAGAAAAAATTAGGTTTTTAAGAGGGCCTAATTTTCATTTCCTTTCGATTTGCGAATTACGAAGAAACTAGAAATTCATGTTAATAATATTGAATTCTTTCCTAAACTATGCTATATCAAATAGAGTATTTCATTTAAAATTTTGCGGTGAAATAAAGCTTGTAATTCAACTAAAGGTGAAATGCGTTCTTCGTCTCCGAACTTCATCTTGCAACTAGAGCGGTGCCGAGCATGACTTCAAAGCATAATGGAATGCTAGACATCCCATTGTAACGCCTTGAACCCAAACATGTGTTTGCATGAATATCGAAGAGTTGCCACTCTATCTCTGTAACACCTCCCTGGATGAAGGGTCCAATGTATAAAATCATAGTGTACTCTCGTAATCTAGAGTGAGATGAACACTGAATGGGGAGGTGGGTGGGGTGGCACAACAATCCATAAATCATTAGTTATTATTTATCAATTTATTACTCCACAATATGTAATTCATTATATATTTCACTATATGGAATGGACGGGTGATTTGACCGTGAGAAGGAATCGTTCGAATTGACAGAATGTGTTTTGTTTCCTGGAGTACGTTTAATTCATGGCCTTGGAAATAATATAGATGATTCAAGTTTAGCATATTGCCCATCCGCTTCTAGCAAGTAACAAGTTGGTTTTTAGTCGTTTGTTGGCTAGTTTGTTTAGTTTGTTTTCCCCCCCCCCCCCCCCCCCAAGATATGGTTTGTACCTGCTGTGGTTTGTTACCGCTGTTGTTGCAGATGCCGTCCAAAATCTGTTCAGTATCAGATATCAAAAAAAAAAAAAAAATTGTAACGGTGAAATCACTTTCTTAAAAGCGACAAATCCCAACCTTCGGGATGACATGATTGTGGTAAGCCGACAGGATTTCGCTACTCACTCGCTCGAAACCACAAAATAACACGTAGACCACTGTAGACAAGTGAAAAACCCATAAAGAAAGAGTAAATGGTGTTACATGTAAATACCATTGATGGATTGATATTTCTTTTGTAAGTAGCTTAAGTACACTTTGTCAATTGCCGTAGGGTTATACTTGTATCTCTAAGCACTGCATTGCACTCAGGGTAAAACAAAATTATACCAACACACAAAGAAACAAAACCTAAAATCAGAAAACAAAATAATGTCCCTTGATCATGTTGATGCAGAGTCGTGAAAAAGTCAAGTTTGAATACATTTTTGCAAAAATTCCAGCTATTCCAACATTGATAAATGACACATCAGTTGAGTCCGATCGACACCACTTCATCAAAAATATCTTGATATTAGTGTGTGTCACAGATATCATGTGACAAAGCTTGCAGTCATTATGTTACGAGAGCTCTTCGCGCTACAGAAATCAAGACTATTATGCAAGAAAACAACAGGTGGCGCAATTCCGTATATCATAAACGTCATGCATATCCAATGACGTCGTTCAGTGAAAATGTCTGGAACTCAACTCTGAAAGTCCTATGTAACTCGTTATTTTGTGTCCGAACCTGATGAAACTTATTCCACTTTCTTTTGTTGATTTACTCTTCAGATTGAACAAGGAGTAGAATTCACTTTAAAGGTATCTTAAACAACTCGATTATACGGGTGTGTGAGGGGCAATCGCAACCCCCTCCTTCAACACACCCATGTCTGAGCAAGGAGGTGACTCCGTGGTCTGAGGTGACAGGCGTGCAGTAATACATTGTACAGTAATTCATAGTTGCATTGAGATGTATTCCTTATAGCTATTTGAAACTTTGGGGGAAATTAAGGAGAAGTTAGGAGAGGTGATCAAGTTTGAAATCGCACACACACACACACACACACGCACACAAAACACACACAATACTATGTAACTTAATAGAAATGTGGAGTTCCATACAAAGAGTATTTGGGAGGGGAGGAACATAAGCCTGGATTTGAGAGTGATTGAAGACGAAAAATACCAAATTTGTTTGCTTTTGAGAATGCTTTCGATGGAAACTGCAGTGACACTGTCTTTCATCTTCTAGGGGTAGTGTTTATCATCATCATTTTTTTTTTCTACTGCCCCGTCAGTTAGGGCGTGTCAGTTTCGTGCGAGCGACCGACGCGACCTTAAGGCCCGGTCCCACTGCACTTACGGATGCAAAGGGGATGTAAAGCGTACAAAAAATCTTGCCATCCGTTGGAAAACGCTACGAATCCGCTGTGTACCCATCGCATACGTGTTTCATCCGCTCTATCCATCGAGCATCCGTCCACTGTGATTTCATCCGCGCAAAAAGTTTTAAGCTGCTTAAAACTTTAGAACGGATGAACTTTCCGCTGTGTACGATGCAAATCCGCGACATACGAGCAACAAACAATGTATGTCCGTGCGGCATCCCTTAAACGTCCGCTGCATCCTCTCTGCATCCTCTGGGCATCCTCGCAACTCACATCCGCTGCAGCTAAAAACGGAAAGAGGGAGGAAAGATATGGTACGTGGAACGTCTTTACATCATTAATAGCACGTTAATAGAAAGGATGTAAGCGTATGCATCTCGTATATAAAGCATTTCGAAAGCATCCCCTCTGCATCCGCTCTGCATCCGCTCTGCATCCACTCTGCATCCGCTTTTTCTGCTATGCGTCCGTTTCGCAATTATCTCCGGTAACCCCTTCGGAGCTGTCATCCCCTTCCATCCGCTTTCATCCGCTAGGTTTCCGATGGACATCCGTTTAACATCGCCGCTATACATACTACCCACGTCCGTTCTATTTCCGTTCTATTACCGCCAATTTTTGCCAATTTTGTTAATTTCTGGAGCGGATGAAAGCGGATGAAGCCATCCCCGAAATTTTGCTCGTCCGCTGTGTCCTTTCTGCATACGCTTTGTGTCCGTCGGCCAGTTGGACCGGGCCTTTAGACCTCAATGACTTATTTTGCCGATCAACTCCACAGGAATGCCCGTCTGCCATCTTGAACGCCATCGCCCCACCTTCGAAATAGATCGCAGCGGTTACCATGGTTGCAAAACTGGAATGGTCCATGATGATCCGCTAAATATCCGTCGTATGATTAGGTGATCTATCAGGATTCTGACGAAGCTTGGCTTTCTGACACATGAAATCGGTTGAATGCCAGTCTTTATATTACTCGACATGACGCAGAACTATGGCTAAACGAACATCAAGCTCGTATGCCTGAAAGCTACTCCTATTAGCGGCTCCATTTCGCATTATTTGTGCATGGCTGTGGCTAACATGAGCAGTTTGAAATAGCTTTCATGTAACCCGTTTGTATACCTATACCAGTGGCGGATCCAGAGGGGGCGCACCGGGCGCCCCCCCCCCCCCTCATTTATTATTTAAACAAAATATAAAAAAAATGAGATGAAACCCGGAAGTAGCACCAGAAATAGTTTGCGTCCCCCCCCCCCCCTTTACGGAATTCCTGGATCCGCCCCTGTATACACCATTTGTGCCAATGAAGAATAAGAGCTGTTGAGGCAATCCGCTTTCATTTCGGCATTGCTCTATACACCGCACAAGTAATTCTGTTCACTGCTTCATTTATCATTTTCATTTACAAATAAAAAAAAGTATTAAAACTCTCTCGGAGATTTGGGATCTCTCTTCGGTTTTTGTAGCTTATAAATTAAATATAAACTATTGCCCTTTGAGGTGTTGAGAACCATGCACTTTTGAAAGACGTCTTCAATATCTAAATAGAGCGATGAATATAATGAGAAAATAATGTACAATTATCATCAGAAGCCACTTATATACTTCAGACAAAGTAACGGGAAATTCCTGTTCACGATCAAATTTATTTCTTCGTTTAAGTCATATAAAAGTGCAATTGTTTCATAATACAGTGATATCGGTTGTGAACGATATCATAATCACTTCACATATCTCAAAGTGTTTGGAACATCAGAATGACATGACAAAATCACTTCGGCAGGGGTAAAGCAAGTACTTGCTATCAGTGCATTCATTGTTTGATTAACAGATGTCTCAAATGATTTGGAGTGAAGCAAAAAATTTACTCTACATCATATTTGACTTCATTACCAAAGTAGAATGGAAAATACTGAGGATTATCCGAAAAACCTATCAGGGGAACTTTGATAACATCATCAGCTCATTAACTTAGACATTAAAGGCATAATTTACCATTTGCAGATGAAACAAAACCCAGCATTAGTGCTGAAAATAGTTCCAAAATATGAGTTTGGGATAGAAACAACCACTGGAAAAATTTGAAGCCGTATAATCAATGTTAAGTATTGTTAACTAGACAAAATGTGAACAATAGTTGTAATAAAAGTGTTGCCAAACTCAACCGTCTACAGTTATGGTTTAATAAGAAAAATACTGATATCTCTTTATATCTTAGGCTTGAATATTGCGAAAACTTTAGATGGTAGGATGTTTTGTGATACAAGAGACCTACACATATGCATCAAATGTGATATCTTGAACATTTTAGATTACTTTTCTCAAAGGTAAACACGACCTTCAATCATAGATTCCATAACTTTTGATGTCTTGATTTCAATGTGATGAAACGGTGAAGCGAGCAGTGTTTTGCCTGATGTTGCTATTTTTTTTCATCCAGTTCGTCTCGTGATGTTCTGTGTAACGTATGCATAATAGTGTGTGTGTGTGCATGTGTGTGTGTGTACGTATATGATAATTATGTATAAACATAGGGTTTATATAATACATATATGCATATTATATATATATATATATATATATATATATATATATATATATATATATATGTATATATATATATGTATATATATATGTATATATATATATATATATATATATATATGTATAATGTATATATATATATATATACATATATATATATATATATATATATATAGATATATATAGATAATGATATTTTTGTAGTCCGCGTATTTGTATCAGTATAATTGTGTATGTCGACCCTGAAGAAGACGTGTGTATGCATCGAAAATTTGGTTTGAATAAATAGCACTGTTGGACTGAAATGCATTACTACCCTACTTTGTCATCTTTTCTATACATACATATAGCTTATATATATCATATATTAATATATGTATATACACATAGATCAAAGAGTCATCAGGACTTTGCTAAGTTGTTCACTTTCTGACTTTAATTTCCAAGCTTTCGACCTTTTTACGGAGTTTCTTCAGGGCTTGAAATGAAAAATAACAAAGAGCTACCATTTTCTACAACGAAAAGGGCTCAAAGTTAGTGAAACAAAAACAGTAGTATAAGTTGCATAAAACCAAATTACATATTTACAAGAAACGTTATTAGCAATGAATGAACCTTTTTTTTTTTTCTCCAAGAATTCCGTGGGACATGAATTTACGTAAACCTTATCAACTATACCAACTACCAAAGCAGTTACCACTCACGGAACTCATGTGAAGCCGACAGCGGGTGCAATAAATTTCATAATTATAGACAAGCCATTCATAATAAACCCCCTCCCCCCCCCCAAAAAAAAAAAGTAAAATAAAATAAGAAAAAAATAAAAATAAATAAAAATATGATAATGCATTGTAGTGCTAACACACTGTATTTGAAAATAAAGATTCGTCAACACATTTTCTTTATAATTGCTGTCAACTTAAATCAAAATGATCACATAACAGCGAAGCCAACTTTTAGCATAGACGGAACTCGTGGACTTTTTTGTTGACTTTCACGTGTCTTATAGGGCTCACACGGGTAAATAATTCTCCATAGAGACGCGTGTTAAAATTCAAAATTCAAAAAAATTCTCTAAAATAGCTGGGAGAAATGAGAGGTTTCATCTTCACTAACCTGGACAAGTGAGATACAATGTATATCCTTTCATCCATCAAATTCCCAAGACAGGTTCTTCGGCTCAAACTCTGTCCATGGGTCCATAAAGCCAGACTACGAGTTCTTTTCACTCAAAATATCAGCTATTTTCCGTGCATGCACCCAGTGAAACACAGTCCCTTCAAATCCCACGAGAAAAGCTTTCATCTTCCAACCAAAATGCAGTTTGTAGAGGAATTCATACTCAATATCTGCAGCTATTCAGTTTGTTTTTTTTGCCACACTGCATCATTGATTTTTAATTAATTTCTTTTCTTCATTTATTTTGGTATCTTTGGTACGAATTTGTGAAGGGGTCTGGGACATTCCATTTTATTCACAGGTGTGAGCCCTATAAGTTTGATTACGTTGCCACGTTGATCAGAGGCAGAGCACTTCCACAGTTTGGGTCGCCAAAGTGAGGGTCGTTGTCTGACGTTAACCACGTGAGGGCGTCCGTCTAATCTAGTTTGGCATTTAACCTCTTCGTCTAACGGTGAACATCGTGAGGGTCTCACGCCTGTAAATAAATAAAGTGGCCCAGCCCGAGCGGCATCAAGTTTTCTTACTAAAGACACTAAAACAAACATGAGAAAAAATGAATATGCAACAATAAGCCATAAAAGCCTGTTAAGGTGTGGTTGCCGAGGGTGAATTCCTCTTCAAAATACTCCTTAATATTGGAGGCTGGACTCATTTCCGTCTAAATCTATTGAATTACATTTGTTTCGGCGTAGATTCAGAAAACACGGGAAATTTTTGAGTGGCAAAATTGCCTGGTCTTTCGTCAAGAACCTCTGTGCGGAGTTTAAGCAGATGAACCATCTTGTGCTATTTCCGGACTAGCGTGAAATGATTTGGTTACATTAATGCAACACGAAAGACACTGGATCTTTCGTGTATAGTTTTATCTGATTTATTTTTTTCATATCACATCCGGCTGAGGAGTTGGACAATTTAAGTGGATAGCTGTGATCCGCAGTCTTTTCTTTTTAATCCCATTCTGTCGAATCCAGCAACGATTATAAATGTATGTAAATCGAGCAGCAACGAACTTTATGGCTCAATATAGCTAAATAGTGAATAAAATATTTCACATACGGTAGTTAAAAGTTTAAAATATTGCATAACTATATCAGCAATTTAATACAAATTATTATATTAAAACCCTAATATATCTAAATGTTTACATCTCCTTTATACCATCATTTTCATATTTGAACTATCCGGGAAAGCTTCTTTGGCTTCAGCACGTTCCTTCAGAATCCGCCTTGCCTTCTTGGCTTCGAGCTGCCGCAGCTTCGGCTCCAGGAGAAAAACGAAACCGGACAGAGCGAGAATGCCCCCAAATACGTAGAACGTTAGATAATACGTTCCAGTTACATCGTACAGCCAACCTGGAGTGAGATAGAACGCGAATGATAGTTAGGTATATTTGGCGAATCAGTACCATTCCTGTATATCAACATCGATTTTAAGGACTGTTCAAAAAGTAAATTATTGCGTTACTACTGATTATACCATATCCATAACCGATGCACATACTCATGGTTATTCACCCATGCTATTATTGTATACTGTATTATGTAATGCGACAGTGAGGTTAGTTCAGAGCCAATTGTATGTGTTGTCAACTGGTTGTTCCTCAACATTCCGAAGACGTTCGGGATTTACAGGTTGTTTTTTCCAACCCGTTTTAAGTCACTGTTGTGAAAAGGAATATACATGTCGAATGTGCGTAAAATATAATATTCATACAGTCAAACCTGTCTATAGCGACCATCGTTAATAGCAACTACCTGTCGTAATTGCATGCGACAACTACACACAATTCCCCCCCCCAAGAGAAAAGCCATGCTAACGACCCTGTCTATATATAGCGACCACCTGTCTACAACGGCCACTTTTTCGTCTCCCATGGATGGCCGCTCTAGACAGGTTTGACATAATATGTACATTTCATTTCTTTATAAATGCATCATATGTTTTGAATATCCAATTGCGGTGCTTGCATTGGGCATTATTCGTTATTTTATTGGACTGAAATAAGACTAAGAAGTAAAAGAAAAGTCACACACAACAATACACTAAGCAAGTCGAAGGATAAGTCAAGAAAGAGGGTGGGGGTGGGGGAAGGGGGAAGGGGCACTTGCCGCTCAACTTAGCTCCATGACAAATTCGAACTTCGAGGCAACGTCCCTGTGGGGTCTCTTTTAACTTCCTCTTCAGGGGTTTCACGACCAGTATAAATACACTTGTTTTTGTTTTTGTTTTTTCTGTCACGGTTCTACAAATAGTACGACTTAATACCCCAGTTACACAGTTCCACTGCCTGGGGACAATGATGACGGTCACCGCGGTCGAAACATGAAGCTCCTTAGTCGAAACATGAACGTCCAGTATTTTGTCTCCTATTAAACCTCCCCCCCCCCCCCCCCCGAGAACCCCTGCCTAAAGGCCCCCGTGAAAGTCCACCAAACTGTTCGTCATATTCCTGGGAAATCCTGATGTCCACATCATTTTGGTTAAGATGTAATCATGAACTTTGAGAGAGAGAGAGAGGGAAAAAAAAAAGATAAAACGTCCAGTATCTTGTCTCCTAAGCAAATGAATCATGTCATTGGAGGTCTTGAAGGGGCAACCGGAAGAATTCTTACAAAACGTTTGTCTTTCAAGAATGCAGCAGTCTACACAATACAAAACTAAGATGCGCTCCAGCTTTCTCAGTGTGGCGAGATGTTTTGAATGTTATTATCACTATTATTATTATTATTATTATTATTATTATTATTATTATTATTATTATTATTATTATCATTATTATTATTATCATTTTGTCTTTAGATACCTACCATACCTATATACTTTGGAGCCCAGCACCTGTGCCCCCTCCAGTCTAGAATATGAATAATATAATATAATCATAACTTTGTATCATCTTCACTAATGTGGATGATTCCTGTCAAGCGTTGATTACAATCTTGCCATGCATCAAATTTCTTTCAAGTGGGATGGAAATATCAATTTTTGCACATGTTGAATCTCTCTGAAAAAAAAAGAACAAAAATCCTTTTTGGGGCCCTATCCAATCACTATACTGCCACTTCCATGATCTACAGATACATGCATTAACCGCTTACATTGCGCAGAATCTATAGGGTTGAGTTCGACTGAACTTCTTTTTAGGGAGTATGTTTAAAAGGGGACGATCATCATCAACTTTCAGATGGCTAAGTTACACGAAAAAGCTGGAGGCTGTCAAAAGTAGTACTGGTACTAGTAGTAGTGGTAGTAGTAGTAGTAGTAGTAGTAGTAGAAGAAGAAGAAGAAGAAGAAGAAGAAGAAGAAGAAGAAGAAGAAGAAGAAGAAGAAGAAGAAGAAGAACGGCAACGACAAACACCTGTAGACTCAGGTGACCTAGATTGTATTTGACTGGAGGAGATACCAATCTGTCCTCAAACATTATACACGTATAATCATGGTAATTGGGGTCACTGTTCACATGGTTCACCCCTGGTAACCTTTGCCTTGCACCTGGCAATTGCAGCAACCACTTGCGATTCAATGTTTTTGAACGCATGAAAGATGCTGATAAGATGGTTTTATAATCATAACGATACTCCTACTCCAGGAGGAAAAAAAAAAAGGTAAAATATTTGGCTTTGGCCCAAACAATGTTTGCAACCAACTGCAGAAGAATCATGAATTGACTCACTTTAAGCGTATGAAAGACGGTAAGAGGTTATGCATTCCGTACGTATCTTAATTGGGCTCTTTGTATACTAATGATGTAGAACCTGGACTACACCAGTACACTGTCCCTTCCCCTGCCTCCCTCCCCTCCCTCCCATTAACGAAAGCGGGTACTCACCTCCAAGGACAGGGCCCACGATACCACCAAGTCCGTGACATAATAAAACGAGCCCCACTGCTTTGCCTAAGTGAGCTTTTCCCACGTACTGCATGGCAAGTACAACCTCCAGGCTAAATGTGGCGCCACTGGAGGCCCCAGCCACCATGCAAGTTAAAGCGTACAGCCAGTACGTCGAGCTCGCCATGCACACGACGACAGCCAGTCCGCAGGTGACCATGAAGATCATGTACAGATTCGTGGGGGACAGCCAACCCAGGTCGACGAGGAAGCCGCTGGCGAAGCGGCCAATGGTGCTGCCGATGCCGATGAAAGAGATTAAAAAGGACCCCACCTGCGGTTCGATGCCCCGGAGAATCACCATGGCGACGAGATGGTTGGTGACGGTATTGTAACAAAAGCCAACCATGAATTGTGAAAATAGTAAGATTGACAGGCGAAAGCTGTGGGCCAGCATGGACATTCCCACTGAACGGAAGGCCGCGTGCAACGGGTTATAAAGTTTGACACTAGCATCCAAGGTTATGACTTCAACAATATCACAATTTGCTGCAACGGATGAAGCAGTCTTGACTTTGGTAGTTGAGCCTTTGTCATTTGTATCTACTTTATCTTTACAGCATGCGCTTTTGTTCGTATCCACTTTGGTTAAGGATTCGTTATTTTGTAACGGACTTGTTACGTCACAATTACAAACTAATTTTACCTCTGGCGCCGTTGAGGGACTACAACAGTCTTCACCGTTCTTATCATTCGTCTTTTCACAGTTTGTGCTATGCGTTTTGCTGGAGGTGTTGGAATTGATATTAGGGTCAGAGTTTTCCTCAGTGCTTATGGGTCGGTACTGATGAAACTTGCGACTTGCGTCGTTGGCAAAGTCGTCAGACCCTGGCATCGGCTGGTATAGAGCGCCATTCTGACCGCTGATTTCCAGCGCGCCGCGATTGAGTACAATGTTCCCCTGGCCGTTCACGACTGGTTGTGTCTCCCACGAGTCCTCCGGCCGAAGGAGAAGGCTCGTAACAATGAGATTCCCCACGATGGCGCTGACGATCAGCAGGCTGCCCTGCCAGCCGTACATGTCGGTGAGGAGCTGGACCAAGGGCGGGAAGAGAGTTAACCCGAGGCCCGACCCGGCCGACGAGATACCGCGAATCGTGCTGAAGTTCTTGTCGAAGTAGTTAGCTATCGCTACGGCGTGGGCCGGGAACAGTGCACCGCAGAACAGCCCTAGCATTAGAGAGAGGAATACAAAATGATGAAGATTAGTAAATCTCATAAAGTTTCTGATAATGCTTCCAGATGGTGATATCACCTCTCGATAGCGGCCAATCAACTGCCATGTAGGCCCACTCACGAGAGAAAAACCAATTGAAATACCCTGTCTCTAGCGGTCACCTGCCCATAGCAACCCCCCTTTTTTTTTCGTCTCCCTTGGCTGGCTAGTCCAATACACGAGATTGACTGTGTTTCCTCTCAGTTTCAATGTTAATTTGTTTTATTCATTAATTTGAGCAAATAAAAAAAAAAATGTGACAAATCAACAGCTGTATTCTAACTGTGATGTGACAAATCAGTTAAAACTATGAAATAAAGTCATTCTAACATGAATAAATATATGGGTACATGAAAAAACAACAACACATTTTTAGGTACAGAGGGAGGAGATTACCATCAATAAAGGAGTGTGCTTGAGTGGGAAGACGGCTCGCTATAACATAGTAGCTATGAAAAAACAAACACATTTGAACTAAAGAAACAACAACAGAAAAAAAAAAATGCCCGAGAGTGTCAAGTACATGCATTGTGCATGTACAACAAATTTAGCCATCAACTTTAGCATCAACTATAATACAGAGACGAAAGAAAATTAATATACGCGGGACAGAAATGCGACACCTGAAATAGAGAAAAGAAAGAAAGGGGTCCCGGTTATCAACAGCGTTCCAGCATTTGCTGCTCTATTTCAATCATGAACAAAAAGTGACGTCACCTAGGAAGTTCTATTTTTTGAGCCTGTGAACGTGAATGATTATGTAGGTAATAAGGGTTGGAATGCGATTGTAATATGACATTTGATTAGTGAGTTGGACTGTAATTATTCCATGTATTTGAATGACAGATTGCCAAAAGGATTTTTTTTTTTAATGAATAATTTCAAACTGAGTTCCGTACATAAATTACAATCGCTATAGCGACTATGTTCTCATTTCGCACTTACATGTGGACCTTCAGAGCATTTCAATTCGTAAATGCATTTTCAACCTGCAACATCCCCAGTGCTTATTTGAGATATTGGCGTGGTTAGATATTATCCAAGCGACGTATTGTTTCATGATGTACTGTGTATTTCTGTTGGGTTCTTGTTTTAAACCTTTCTATCCTCCTTTCAAATCATATACACCAAAGCATTCAATTCAATTCAATTCAAAGTTTATTTCATTTTCCGACAAAACATAAGTTACACTTCTTTTGACAACAGAGAATAAGGTAAACAGAACATTATGTATTGAAAAGAATGTACAACAATTGAGGACCTTATAGGAATTATACATTGTTGTAAAGAAAGAAACAGAAGTGATCGAAATGAAGTACATGTATAACTTTGCTTAAAGTGCGAAAAATGGAGAGACCCACTAAAAAGACAGAGCTTGTAGAATGTGGGCCCCTCACATACATCCATTGGCATACATCCATTGTTCACGTCGTTTGGAAAAATGAAACACACACACACACACACACACACACAGAGAGAGAGAGAGAGAGAGAGAGAACAGTAATAAAATGACAGCTACCTTTAAAATTAATGAAGCAGTCTGGACTATTGTACTCCCCTAATAACCACTCGTTGACCCCTGGTCGAGATAAGTACATGCATATTTGAAAGGGACATTACAACTGATTACATCCTGATGTCTGTTCGCCTCGACCAAGAAAACAATTGCTCTCATAATGATTTTTTTTTTCCACTACGTCCTATAAAGGTACACAAAATCAAGGTCAGGTCTTTATACTGGATGTGTCTACATAACCTTGGGGTTCTTAAAAAAGGAAGATCGACCACGATTGCAATCAAGGGAATTCGAACCGTATGTCCCGACCCTCTTTTAATAATCAGCGGGAGGTCAGTGTCGCTACATAGCGTGGGATGATTATCGTAGCAGTGGGCATGGTAGGATGCATCAGGGAGGTGAGACCTCCGGATGCATATAGAGTTTAAGTGTACTTGACGAAGAATAGACGCAAACTAGTTTGGTGTTTGTTTGTTGTTTTTTTTTTTTTTTTGCTTTTTTTTCATATTTGATATCTCACCAAACGATGTGAAACTCGGGTCTCTAGAAAGAGTTTTGGCTCTGCTCATCGATAGCGCTATAGTGCTGAAAACTTTTGGTAGAAAGAACGAAAAAAAAAAAAACCAACGAAAAAAAACCCAACACAGAAACTGGACTGATCTTTGAGAATAGGTTATCAGGAAGGGTACTGTTCGTTATTCCGAAGGTTCGTTATTCCGAAGGTTCGTTAATCCGAAACACACAAATTCCTTATACCTAGAGGTTCGTTAATCCGAAAATGGAAAAGGGTTCGTTAATCCGAACATTTGTGGCGTTATTCCGAAGGTTTGTTATTCCGAAGGTTCGTTTATCCGAAAATGAAATAGGGTTCGCTATTCCGAAGGTTCGTTTATCCGAAAATGAAATAGGGCTCGTTATTCCGAAGGTTCGTTAATCCGAAAATGAAATAGGGTTCGTTATTCCAAAGGTTCGTTGATCGGACAATGAAATAGGGTCCGTAACGTACTGACCTTCGGAATAACGAGCTTTGTTTCATTTTCGGATTAACGAACCTTCGGAATAACGAACCTTATATCATTTTCGGATAAATGAACCTTCGGAATAACAAACCTTATCACATTTTCGGATTAACGAACCTTCGGAATAACGAACCTTCGGAATAACGAATCTTCGGACTAAAGAACCTTCGGAATAACGAACCTTCGGAATAACGAACTGTAACCATTGCCCTCTGGGAGTAATTGCCCGGATACGCCGACAGACAAGTATATGACCTTCAGAGCAAAATGTTGACCTCAGCCTTTTGTTTCTCTCTTTTTTTACACTTGACAAGAAGCAACATATCATTTCTTTCTTTAAATATCCTGGGGAAAAAAATAAGATTCTGGGCGTTCATTAATACAACGTGTTACATAATACGTTTCCATTGAAACACATTCAACTTTGATTTAGGGCATTTACGAGATTAAGTTACTTAGCTACTACACAATGTAAAGTTCGCAAGAAAACCATGCAAGGACGGCGAATTGACGGCAGCAATTAATCGACCAATCACCCTCATCCTTCTAAGATATTAAACGAGAAGGCAAGCAAATTTACAAAAAAAAAAACAGATAAACGAACAAACACTGATAAGATACTTATGAAATGGAAATGAAAGTACATTCACCTGATATGACTCCATACGTCAGGCATAGCATCAAACGAGAAGGCGCAAACACACTCAGCAGTATTCCTAGCGATGTCATGAGACCGCCTACTACTCCTACTATCCGACATCCTACTTTACTGACTATTGCACCGGAAGACAACCCACCTGCATGTATGAAGAAGACAATGAGGGGGAAAAATTGTGACATGATAAATATGATTGATATTTTTTATTCATTCTTTATTCTTACTCTATCCTCTCTTTTTTCTCTTTTTTACTCATGTCCTATCAAATGCTATCATATCCAACTCACATTATTCTGAAGTTATTCCGCCAGGAATTATGTTTTACACTTTTATACCAGAAAAAAAAAGTTGAATTTCGCCATTATGACACTATCAGTGGAAACTTGTGAGGGGATGACATCATCAACTCCCTCACACATTCATATCAATTATTCAATAACTGTTAAAAAAAAAACCCAGAACTTTATGCTTTCAAAACTTCACTACTTTTTATCTGATTCTGATCAGATTGTCCATATATATATATATATATATATATATATATACACATATACATATTCAGAATTATATTTCACTGGTCTGGAATTCCCACAATCGAAATTGGGTAACATCAATTGGTTGCCAAAAGATATGTAGGCGCTACTTCAGTCACACCACACCTGTGCCAGGCCACCTGACCTTATTCATTGCTATTCGTTTGGTTCATTTTCTCATTGGAGGCAACCTCATTAACAAGACTGACCCTCTCAAAAGTCCAAATTAGGGTCAACCCTCTGACCAAATAAAAACAACTCTTATAGCCTTGACTTATCAAAGCACTTCACGCAAAACAGAAGCTGCTCTATCAGCGGCAGATATCAAAAGGAAACGTGCATGCGGGCTACCAAAACAAATGAGCATAATGTTTTATCTTGATTTCAACACTAGGAATCCTCCTGATCTGTTGTTACCGACAGATTATGATAAAAGAGAATTCAAGACGATTTGCGTAATATCACGCCATGTATAATAGTACATAAATCGACAGCTTCATGTATAAGATTTGTGGAATTTATTGTGATCCTTGATCGAAGAAACCAATGCTCTGAAAAAATCCAAAACAAATTATACTGAACAAGAATGATGACAAAGATGCTCACATATTTCTGATAAAATACGTAGCAAAGTAATTCAATTATTACCATGATTACAATATGGCTTGCTTGCCAAGTTCACCTGTGTAGAAATTGTGCTTGCTTTCTTCTTTCTGCTTGCTTGAGCCCCCACTCATGCATGCCTATATGGTGAGGCTACCACGTCATCATCCTTGTTTATTGTGATTTGTGATTCTTATTCCTCATTCCAATTACCATAATCAAATTCTGAAACTCTGTGCTCAGTAAAACCAATTTATGTTTATTAAAATGTAAAAGTTTGAAAATAAAGGCAAATGTCATTTATCACGCCCTTTCAGGATCCAGGAGGAACACTTTTCTCGATGCACCAGAAAAATCATTCAATATCCAATTCCTTCATATTTTCTATAGATCGTCCCAGTATCTGTGACATCACGATTTATTTTAGAGTCCCAATCTACTAAAAGAGCCACATACGTGACACATGGGGTAAACCACAATTGTAAAGATATTTTACTTTTGGAATGATCCAATTTTCCCCAAACTTTTTGCCGAAGATTCGGTGATCTCCTTTCATTCCCTAAAATTTTGTTTCTTACACACTATACGTTTTTCATCTAAAGTAAAATCGGATGAATCGAATGGGACACGTTTCATCAAAATCGATATCAATATTGGAAAGTTATTGAATTCTGAAGGTGCGCATCTTTATTGAAACAGGACCATTACAATAATTACAACAATTTTTTTTTGGCTAACTTTGCCACTTTTGGGGTTCTGAATCCAAAAATCTTTGGTTCCATCTTTTTCCAACCACGTCTTCAGCCGCCATTTTGAATTCCAAAATGACCGCCATAACAAACTATATACTGACCCATATCTCATAAAGTGAGCATTGTAGAAGATTCAAACATGGTGCAAGATGCATGGTTGTGATGTCAGACACTCCAATACATCTTTTTCTGATATTGTGGATTGTTTTGATATAATTTGTAGGCTGCCATCTTGAATTTCAAAATGGCCGCCACAGCAAACTGTATTTTGACACATATCTCATGAGTGAGCATTGTAAAAGCTTCAAAGTTGGCGCGAAATGCATGATTGTGAAGTCAGGCACTCTGATACATTTTTTCCCCTGATATTGTGGATTGTTTTGATATGTACGCTGCCATTCTGAAATTCAAAATGGCCGCCATAGGTTTTTTTCTTACCCATACATGTATCTCAGGTTGTAATTATTGTAGAAGCATCACATTTTAAAGAATACACATGCTTGAGGTGCACAACGTTACAGTACAGCTGTTTTATAATTGTGGATCATTAGATAGGCCACCATTATGAAATTTAAAATGGCTTCCGTAGAAAAACATACTGTGGTAAGCACCTTTTGCGAATTTGACAAAATTTTTCTAGTTAGACCGAATTTATTTCCAGGTCATGCAGAATGACAGCCATCTCTCAATGCAACAAGTTAATGTAAGGACGAGGTTCCAATGACGTCATCAAGCCATGCTGATGGGCAAAAACTGCGTATGGGGGGGGGGGGGGGGGGTCCAACACCACTGTCCCATACATGTAAACAAGCGTGTAAGCGTTACGTCCCATAATAGCCAGGCGGGACTATGCGGTTCACATACTGCGTGCTAAAGGTATGAGCTTAAAAGGGCATTTTACCGGTTTTTTATTTTTTATTTTTTTATATGTTGTTCTTTTAATTCTAAAAGACCCAGCGGAGCAAACAGAATCAAAATTTCATAACGATTAAGTCCGTAATTTAATGTTAAAAATGGAACTTTTTAGGTGAGAATTATGCTAATGAGCTGACGAGCCCGGATGTTATGATGTCACAGGTGCTCTCACTATTACTGATTACAAGTGCTCGCATACGCGTGCGTTAATTCGTATCGAGTAGCAGACGACGCTTAGGCCTAATTTAGCTAGCAGGCGGCGCTTGTGTACTGTTCTATCCATGTAGATATCTCAAATTTCACTAAACCAAATCGCACCAAAATTACAAGATATACTTCATAGCATATTTCAAAGTATTCTCTTATATTTGAACGAAATCAGTAATCGAGAAGTATCAATATTGACGTCGACTTTCAAGTCGTCACTCCAAAAAAAAACTCACTCTTCGCGAGAGATCTTGGCGAACGCAAGATGCACAATCTAGAACTGAAGTTAGCCGACTGGTACTGTGCGAACAGGGAATTTACGCGAGAACTAAATTCAAAAGTGTAATGATTTTTGCGACTTGTGTGATATAGGGACTACATTTTTCATTCAACTTACCACAAATAATTTGTAAATTTATTTATTGCCCCCGATTACTTGAAAGATTTATCTCATGATATTAAATGGCTAACTTCAGTCTGTGCGTGCGCAGCAGGTAGGTAGGGCCTAGCCGCAATCACTTGATCGTGTTAGTCGTAGAGCAGATTATTTTTAGCGACGCCGACAGGAAAGTCGACATCTACACTTACGCTTCCCGACATGTGATTTGTTTCTAATTAACGTGAGCTGTTGGATATGAATCATAAAGTATTTCCTGTGAGTTTGGTGCCATTGGCAAGGTGAATCTTGAGATATCTAACATGGATACGGAAGTACGCTAGCACTATTGACCGATTCTGTGACGCGCTATGTGTATTTTTGGCATGGGCGCAGCCATAGTGGGTGTATCGGCCGACCCCCCCTCCGCACTCCCCCACCCCTCTCCCTACATTAGCACGCGCGCAGAATGAAAAACTGCTTTAGCCAATAGGCGTCTCGTACTGAGTGCGCGAATGCTTGCTTAGTGCGCGAACCTTTGTTACAAGTGCGTGTAAACATGTTGCCCGGGGGTGGGGGAGAGCAGGGGGGGTCGGCTGATACACCCACTATGGCTGCGCCCTGTGCCGTAAAATGTCTGCTGCCCTCAACGAACCCGAATCGGTCAATACCTACACCAGCGCTGGGATCGCGAAGCGGCGACGACACTGTGTTAGAATCTACGTGGTCAGGCAGGCCACTCTTCCGAGATATGGGTCCTAGTAGGCCTACTGAAACAAACTGTTAGATCTAACATTTATAGTCCTTGGTGTAAATAACACCACTATGAGATTTATCTCGACTACAAAACATCGGAAATCCATAAAGCAGATACCTTACCTGAAAAATCCAGCACAGGAACAACAGTGCCTGCAGGACAAGGGTCCAGATCTAGATCTGGAGTCTGGACTTTCGTCTGGACTTTCTTCAAGTTCTGGCAGCAGGGGTATGTAACGTTACGCTGTGCCTTATTAGTGCTGTGCACATAGGGCCTACAGCTGCAATGTCGACGGTGAGTGAGTGTAGGGCCTACTCATCAAACCTTGGACTGCCACGTAGAACCTACTCCTTGACTGCTCAGTAGTCCTAGTCCTAGTTCTAGTATTTCAGAGTCTATGTGTACTGGGTACCGTTTTCATCTCACTAAGCGTAAATCGTGCGTGCCGTTGAAGAGAGTCTATCTACATTTGGATTCAGATTCACTCAGCCCTCATCTACGTTAGATAGTTTGAACTGGCGAACCATCGCTCGATCATGATCATCAATGCGTAACGTTACTTACACATAGTCTTCTATGGGCAGCACGTTCGGATAACGATGCCAATTTCATTTTGCATATCTGGAATTTCCCCACAAGTTTTATCTAAATAAAAGGCTGTTGAAGAGATTGCTTTTAAAGATTAATAGATATTGTTTAACATATTTATTATAGCTCCATATTGCAATTATACTAAATAACAGCTTTTGCAGTACTTCGTGTGAGATTTCATCAGTAGATTGGCATTATGTAGTTCGTCTTGCTAATGTCGGAGTTGTGCACCAAGAGCACCTGTGACGTAGGCCAAATTGTGTGGATCGATCCATGGCTTGCTCGTTTTCATTTTTTTCAAAAAAATCATTACAGGCTTATCCTGGGTTTTACAATCCTCTCTTTCCAGTAGTAGGCATCAAAAAATGTAGATTAGAATTATCAGACAATTAGAAAATGTCAGTACAGTTTTCTTTTAAAGGGATCGTATAGTTATGGTTGAGACCTAATTTCAGGTTTCTAACATTTTTTGGTGAGATAACCTCTCATGAAATATGAAAGAGCATATAATTCCACGAGGAATTCAACGTTCATTTGATGAAAATTGGTTTTGAAATGGCTGAGATATCCAACAGAGCGATTCCAATAAAGTGTGGGACCCACATTAAAATCTTTATTACGATCGCTTTGTTTTATTCTGTTTTTTTGATGTTTCAGTCATTCTAAACCAGATTTTCATCAAATAAACTTTGAATTCCTCTTAAAATGGTATGCTCTGTACTATTTCATAAGTGTTTTCTTGGTATCTCGCAAAAAGTTAAAAGCCCAATTCTCATCTCCACCAATACTGTACCATCCCTTTAATACACACACGCAATTTGTTTTTGCCCCTCGGGCAACACATTATAGTATTTGGCGTCATATTCAAGTAATGTGCAGTTTAATGTTTCCAGGTTAGCATGCCTGTACTGTGACGGGGCATCAAACTGCACATTACTTGAATATGACACCGTTCTGAAGCAAGTAATTTTCACACAAAATAGATACATAATGTACACTTAAATGAATCCCACAAGAATTGGAACAATCATCCCCCAGCATTCCCACTGATTCCCACTGATCAGTTACTAGCCATCCCCTTTAAGCTGAAATTGATTACGCTATATAGACATGAGGTGTTACAAAAAAAAAAACATTTCCCACTTTTGATCCTTAATAGTTCAAAAACTATGCATCAGATAACACTGTCATTGATATGAGTAATAGCTGAATAGTGTACAATTTCGTTGGAGGTAATTTGAATATGAGAGCATGAATCAGTTTCGTTGAATCCATGATTAATTTTAAAGCTAAGTTCCAGATTTTGGTCAAATTTGAACCCTCTGAACAAAATGGAACTTTACACAAGAACCAATTATGTGTATGTGAGTGTGTCTTCAGAATGACCCTGAACAATAGACATGAATACCACGAAAAACCACCTTTTCAGATCTCTGCTGACTGCATGGGCTTATGGACATTGGTTGCTCCAAAGCACATGACTGCTTTATTAATAATTCATGATGGATTGTCCTGGTCACTGCTAGTCTGAATTTATAAAGGGTAAAATGCATGCACATAAAAAAAGAAAATAAGCACATGTTTTCATATGCCTGCATACGCTACATTTTCAGGACGAATAAACATAAAGACTAGCTGGGATAGTGGAATTTCTCATGAATACGTCATAGAACATTCAAACCCTGGTCATTGTTCAGGACAATAACATGTCTGGGTGTTAAAAACACACTCATACACACCAACTGACCCCTGTGCAAAATTAAATTTTTATACAGAGTGTTGAAAATTGAGCAAAATCTGAAACCTAACTCAACAATAAATCTTTAAAAATGGGACTCTATAAGACACACCTAATCGCACTATTCTAAAAAAAAAAAAAAAAAAAAGTTTGTAGAAAACCTGGTAAAACACAATTTCTAATTCGTTTTATGATCCCAAACTTTACCATGTCGTAGATGCAGTTTTGCTCTTTCAGAAAATATGAAAAAAAAATAACCCTCAAGATTGACTAAGTTGACCCATCTCACCTATTTTGAGTCCTTACACAATAAGTGTTTGTGACTTTTTGTTGGTTTTGTGATGCACGGTAACAACTGGTCTAAATGGGGGCATTTAGTCACTCAGATACAGTTATGAGGTACTTTTTCAGTCAATTGTTTTGACACCAAAAATCACATGATTTCCCATTCACAAGTTTTACCCAAACTTCAAAAATAATGATTTTAGATTGTGCACAACAGTGTATATACAAGCCAGTAGTTACGGCAGGTAAGGTAATGCGGTCGACGTGGCTTGTACGCGAAGTTGCAACCATTGTTGTTGTCTAGTAAAACGTGTGAATTTTGAAACCATATAAAGATCTAATTTATCTTATTTGCCTTTTAGATAAGCTTGCATGCATTTAAGACAACTTGAGTATGTGTCGTAAGGTCACTGCCTATTTAGCCCATGACAACAATGACACATTCTACGAACAACTGGAATTGCTAGACAATGACAGCAGTGTGAGTACGTGAAGAGAAAAACCGAGTGAATTTCAGATCGCTTTAAAATGAAAGTAAAATACACTGATTTCAAAGCATTTTCCGTCGGTTCAGAATTCGTTATGATCAAAATAAAAATAATCGATGGATGGCCAACTCTATACTCAATACATTATTATCTTTAAATACATGTAGATAAAAAGATTTTATGATACGCATTGGATTAACACAATATCAATGTTATTGTTGCTACACTCGAGCACGAATTTGTTTCACAGTACGCTTACCGATATGGTATATCATAATCTGCATGCTAGCGATGATACTGACTTCCGCCGCCGTACACTTGAAGAAGTCTTTCCAGGCGACGAGGTAGATTCCAGAAGTCACAAAAAATCCATCGGCGATCATCGTTCCGACGGCAGTAGCGAACAGTACGACCCACCGCCATTGGTTCTTGGACACCATCATCGCTGCAAAATGGGACCTTCAGTCTGGGGGGGGGGGGGGGGGGGGGGGGGAGTAAGAATAAATAAAGACAATGTTTGCGTAGCGTCAATATAATGATAATGATGACAGACCCTCTGCACTTAAAGGGATGGTATAGTTTTGGTTAATGTTGGGATTTAGATTTTAACTTTTTGCGAGATAAGTGGAAATCACCTACGTGAAATATCAAAGAGCATACAATTCTAAGAGGAATTCAAAGTTTATTTGATAAAAATCAGTTTTGAAGTGGCTGAAATATTCTGGAAACAAAGTGGTCCTCATAAAAGGTGGGTCCCATCTTTTATTAGTACCGCTTTTTTATTTTTATTTTTTTTTTTGGCAAATCAACATTTCAAACCCGATTTTCATCAAATAAACTGAATTCCTCTTAGGACTACATGTTCTTTGATATTTCATGTAAGTTAAATTGTTTCTAATTATTTCTCAAAAAGTTAAAATCTGAATACCCATCCCGACCAAACTATGCCATCTCTTCATAGAGGTTACCTATAAACCAAGAAGGTACAGTGTACTCATTGAGCGGCGAATAATAAACTTTGTTTCGTCACGAACATGATCCAAAAATTCAAACTTTGGAACATATATTAAAAAAAAATGCCACAGTGAAAACTTTTAGCGAAATTGATTGCAACTGTTTACGAACTTGATTGCGACCGTTTACGAACCCTAACGAAACCTAAAATCCGCTACGTTTCAAAAACATTCGCAAACAATCGCCGCTAAGTGAGACATTTCCTTTACTGATCTGCAAATGCTATTGTCTCATATCTTGTGCAGTTGCTATCATTAACCCACAAATACCGCTTGCGGCACCCTTTTCATCCATATCTTACCTTTGTTCTACACCTCTGAACCTTTGCCCTCTTTTTTTTCCCCCACAGAAGGATACCGCGATAAGTTTACTGATAAACCATGGAGCTACCTAACCCAGACCTGTTCGGAGCGTGTATAGTCATTAGGTGACTGCCTCTCCCGCCACAGAAAAATGACAACGTAACACCCGCCCGTCAAATTTCTTGAGCGCATTACCATGCAGTTATGACACATTTTCGAACGGAAATGTTTCTCCTGTTTGACGCTTTCCCGCACCTCAAAACGGAAACTCTGGAGCTCCACGAGCTGAAAAGTTCACGACAATAGGCCTGTACGGTTTTTTTTTTAATTATCTTTTACGCCTCTTCATTTAGGTATATCTCTGAAAGAGGCAATATATTCCATCGGCGTATGAATTCCATTGCTGTGTGGTGAATTTTTGTGCCTACATCGCACGCAAGAAATCCATTAATCTGCTGTATTACACGCTTCAAGAGATGTGAAGCCTTGCGCGAGAAAAGTTCAAAAATTTTGCTTCACCTGTGACATTATACGTTACCTGTGACATTATACGTTACATGTGAAGTTATACGTTACCTGTGGCATAATACGTTGGCTGTGACATTATGTTTTGGATGGTCATTGGTCAACGCAGGGAGGTGACCTCCCTGGCCAACGCTTGTAATGTCCCACTCTGTGACATATTGGGCGTGGGCGATATTTTCGGTTGTAATATTCCCCCTATGTGGATATGAGAGATGCAAGCAATGATTAAGATGTAGTAGTATCAGATTTTGAACAGAATTTTTCCTGTGTAAAGTGAATGGAGGAATCATGCTCACCCGAGTTTTCATTTCTTACTTTAGCAGAATTTTTCTCAGGTTAAACGCTTTGTAATATGTGCAACATCAGGCCCCAGGTATTTCAAAACGAAACTAAGCAGCGTATACATGATTGTGTGCGTTTGTGTGTTTAAAGGAGACCTCCGGGTGATTTTCAGATTTTTACATTTGAACAACTATAAATTAGTTAAACTGAGGACAGGGTTTCAGAATTTGTGATGATTGGGATGAAGAATAAGAATATTTTCAAAATTTAGAACAAATTGCAATGAACAAGGATGATGACATAGCAGAGTCACCATAAGAATGCATGAGTTGGGGCTCCAGGAAGCAGAACAAAAGAAGAAGGCATGCATAGATTATACACAGGTGAACTCGCAAGCAAACAGTATTGTAATGGAATTACACTGCTACATTTTCTGAAATATGTGAACCTCCTATGTCATCATCCTTGTTCAGTGTAATTTGTTTAAGGTTTTTCAAAGTATTGTTTTTCTGCTCAAGAACCATGATAAATTCCAGAGATCTATACATGGAGTTGTCGATTTATGTACTACATGATGTGAAATTATGAAAATCGTCTGGAATGTCCCTTTAAGTGTTTAACCGAAGGAATCGTTTTGTTCAGATCCCACAGATACACAAACACACACACACACACACACACACACACATACACACACACTCACTCCCTCTCTTTCTCTCTCTCTCTCATTCTAGGGCTCGACAAGGCTCGACGTTAGCTATTTTAGCGCTGGTCCGGTGGCCCGGGCTACTAAAGGCCGTGTCACGCCTTTCCGGGCAAGCCTTGTGTGCGACATACGAAGAACATTTTTTTACTACCCGGAGGTCCCCGCAGATGACCCGCACACGACACTACCTACCACGTATCTCACCCGTAGTCGCCCGGAGGTGCCCACGCAAATCGTTTTACCCGCAACCGATGTTAAGGCCCTGTCACACCTTTTTCCAGCATACCGGACAATTTCTGATGGCGGACCAGGATTTTGGCGAGTTTTGCATGTGTCTTACTTGCTAGACGCATTCTACTTCAGTTCTACTGCGGGTATTCTGTGCGACCTGCCTGCCAGGCGCGTGGGGGTTGACTACTCAGTGAAGGAACATCCAGGAATGGCAGAAGTCCCACAGAATGTCATTATCTTGGCCGCATACGTGGACAGCGAAGTACCTGCGTGAGAGTTGCCTGCGAGGTGCTGCCGCTAAGGGCCTCCTACTGGCGTTCTGCGTGGACCTCTGCGGGCAATCCCCGCGAATCACCCAGAAAATGTTTTGGTCATGCTCAAAACTTGGCTGCGGGTAAATCGGACTTGCGTGCGCACCTCCGGGCAACTACGGGAGAGATACGCGCTAGGTATATACTGTCAGGTGCGTACAAACTGCTGGGAGGTCCGGGTAGCAAAAATCCCGGCCGCAAGTCAACCCGCAAGGCTTCCCCAGACACGATGTAACAAGGCCTTTAGCATGCTCAAAACTCGTTCCGGATGAGTCGTGGGGGTTTGTCCGCAGAGGTAGACGCAGAACACCAGTAAGAGGCCCCAGTAGCGGTAGCACCTCGCAGGCAACTCCCATGCAGCTACTTCGCAGCTGTGACGCAGGTACTTTGCAGTCCCCGTATGTCGCTGGTAGCTGAAAATGGATCGGTTTCAAAGCTCTCACGCAGGTCACACGGAATACACGCAAGTAGTAGGCAAATAGCACGCCTCTAGCAGTAAGACGCAAGTACGGAACTCGCCAACATCTTTGTTCGCCCGCAGAAAATTCTCCTGCGTGCTGGAAAATCCCTATACTCGCAAGAAGCCCCGCGTAGCTTACCCGGAAAGGTGTGTCAGGGCCTTAAACATTGGTGTCGGGCCACCAAATTTATCTTTTGGTGGACCGATCGGGCAACTAAGATTCAAAATGAATTTTTACTTTCGCTTAACAACATTACTTCGGGCCACCTGACACACACACACACACACACACACACACACAAGTTAGTGTCGAACTCATTATATAGATAGATATACTTGTATTTTGATAAAAATTATGACCGCTTTGTCTTGTTGCAACGATACCCTTTCCCTGGTTTCGGACGAATGAGTCCAATTGATGTATTTTTTTTTCTCTCAGAGTACAACAGCTATAGCATAACTAAAGCCACATTTTATCAGAGCCTTTTAAACCAGAGTTACGGCGACAACGTCTGCGCAATTTTGTTTTGTTTTTTGTTTGTTTGTTTGTGTGTTTGTTTTACCCTGCCTGTTAAGACTGTCCACGCAAAATGTTGCTCGGACGTTGCGGTAACTTTGCCAAATTCTGCCGTAGCCAGCAAAGGGTAATTACCCCGACATTACCTCGACATTACCGCGACACCCTTCTGTTAAGACTTTCTCAAGGCAGTTTGTCAAACATTAATATGACATCAAGAGTACGTCGAAGTGATAAATGAAGTGCTGAACTCCAAAAGTAACAACAAACCCCAGAGGCATATTATTAAGAATGGTAAGCACATTGAAGTTCAAGCTGACATGGCAGAAGTATTCGACAAATATTTTGTAAACATAGGACCAAGCCTGGGATGAGATAGAATCACTAATTTTCTTTTTATCATTACCGAAGTAGTTTCACCATAAACACACATCTTTAATCTGCCCTTATCTACTGGCATAGTTCTTCAAAAAAACGAAAATAACTAAAGTAGTGCCATTTTTTAAAAGGACAAAAAGAATTCGTGACGAATTATTGCCCTATTTCTCTGCTAACTTTATTTTCAAAAATTCTTGAAAGGCTGGGATACACGCGCACACACAAATTTCTTGAAAAGTGTGATTTTTTTTTTTGTAACTCCCAATTTGGTTTCAGCAAAAAATCACAGCACGACCCATGCCTTGCTCACTTTTCTTCATAAAGTTGCTCACGCTATAGACGATTTCTCCCATCACGCCATTTGGAGTTTTTCTTGATTTTCGAAAGCATTCGGCATAATTGACCACGATATTCTGATTTACAAGCTACAACATTATCACTAATTATTGTATACGTGGAAATGCTTTGGACTGGTTTAGAGCTTATTCATCAAACAGAAAACAAACAGTTGAAATTGATTTATTGTCATCTGTCCCTCAGAGTTCCTTATTAGGCCCATACTGTTTATTTTGTATCGTTCTCATGGAAACCAGCTATGCTGATCAGGGTGTTCCACCCCATGAAGTGGCAATAAATTCAAATCAACAATTGTTTCCTTTTGTTTTGCTGATGATTCTAATCTGTACTTTACACAGAGATCCTTATACCCTCGTTGACAAAACGAATAATAGAACTCAAGTCCTTGCAGTCTTGCATATACGCCAATAGATTATCACTCCATATAAAACCTTAGATAAAACTCATTGTGCTTTTTAGCAATACACTTCCCCTTCATATCAAATTTAATGAAATTGAATTAAACCAAGTCAACTGCACAAAATTTTGATGTCTTCTCATTGACAGTGATTTATCTTGGACATCCCACGTTACACGGGTGTTCTTAATAAACTATTTTCGCGAAAAACACATACACAAACACACACACACACATACACATATTCACACACACAGGATAATGTATACAGGCCCCAGATACTGGAATGACCTCTCCCCCGAAATAACAATCTGCTCTTCCTTACATTCCTTCAAACGCAAATTAAAAGAGTTTTTGTTGAATGCACATTCTGCAGACACTGAATAAACTTGAATTGTTTTTTTTATGTAACATTTCGTTGTATATCTTTGTCTGATCAAACATACCTGTTAACACGCTGCAGACTGCAGTCTGGCTGCCGTCACGCTCTCTGTATTCCTCCTGAGCCGTATCAGGACAACTCCCCCGGAGGACTCCTCCCCCGGGGATTACTCCCACCTGACAACTCCCCCGGAGGACCACTCCCCCGGAGGACGTCTCCCCCGGAGGACTACTCCCCCGGAGGATGTCTCCCCCGGAGGATGTCTCCCCCGGGGGACAACTCCCCCGGGGGACTACTCCCCCGGGGGACTACTCCCCCGGGGGACTACTCCCCCGGGGGACTACTCCCCCGGGGGACTACTCCCCCGGGGGACTACTCCCCCGAGGACTACTCCCCCGGAGGACCACTCCCCCGGACGACAACTCCCAGGTTGACCAATCCCCTGGGTGACCACCCCCACCACCTTTTTTTTTTTTAATGAAAGAATTCGATTTAAATTCCTGTGGACGCTGATCTTTCAAGACAGACAGAGTTAACTTTAAGTTTGTGTGAACGTAACCTAGTTTCTCTATTCTTTGTTCATTCCTTCATTTTTATAATAAAAATTGAGCTTCGGAAGTACACGGAATTTTATTTCATAAATAACGCAAAAATAGATGTTCGACATCATTATTCTGTAAAACTAAGGGGTCACCTCGTCCCTTAATTCCTAAATTCCCATCTGCTGTCTATCTAATTAATGCGCTTTTGGCAATCATATCTTATTTCTTATTATTAAAAAAATTTCATATAAATCCCATTAACAAAAACTGTCAACGTGAACAAATACAACTGTATACCACACAATATAGGAACGTCACTGTAATGTTATATTTTTGAAATAAGTTTCCTCCTTCCTTTTACATCTAGAGGAAGGTTCCACAAACAATGTGTTCTTTTGAAGACTTTTACAATGTAGTCTTGAATGTGATCGCATATGTTTTTTCTGTGTTTTTGAGACACCTTAGTAATGGGTAAACTTTCCTTCTATTTATTATGATATTACGTTATGAAAAACTGATGGCCGGTAAGGAACCAAAGTCAACAAAATAAGAGTCATTGTGGGAGCGACGGAGCGAACGTGTTTGAAAATTTTTGCATTTTGTAGTTTGTTTGTTTGTTTGTTTGTTTTTATTTAATCACGGGATAAAATGCCCTCGATCAGCCAGATGAGGCTGTTTTTCAGAGAGGCCGTGAGTACAGTGATACAGCAACAACAAAAACAACACAACAGTTAACAAATCAATCAAAGTAAATTAACAATTACAAAAAAAAAAACATAAAAAACAACAAGCATAACATAATGAAATACATTACAATATAGCAGAAACTAGATACCAAGAACAAAAAAAAAAAAAGAAGAAGAAGAGGAATATAAACGTAACCACTAAACACAAACGCTACAAAAGAGGGTGACACAAACAAGTTCACGTAAATTCAGACAAATTAGCTCAAACATAGTTATGAAATCCACACTATAACACATACTCTAACATTCTTTCAAAAGCCTTCAAATTACTTAGTATTCTTACATTTTCTGGGAGGCTATTGAATATTTTAACACTGGAATAAATGCATCCAAATTTCATGAAATTTGTTCTGGGTTTTGGAAGTATGATGATATTACGTGAATTACGTAAATTATATCTATCTATTTTGATAACTACTTTTTTACAAATAAATAATGGCAATAACTGGTGTAATAATTTAAAGATAAATATTGCCGCGTGTTTTTCCCAGCGATTCATAATTGCTTCTACGCCAGATAATTCATATAAGGCTCGACTACTGAAACGATTATCTACTAATAGAATGGTGCGGAGAGCCCTCTTCTGCAAAACACTTATTTGATTTACTAGACTTTTACTGGCGTTCCTCCACACAATTGAACAATAATCCAAATGGGGTTGAATTAACCCTTTGTATAAAAAATAAGGGCGGTGTCTTGCGGAATATATGGCCTTATTCTATTGAAGCAGTACAACGCAGAAGAGAGTTTGGCCTTTACATTGGCAATGTGATTGTTCCACGTCAGGGTGTCGTTTAAGGTCACACCTAAATACTTACAGGAGCTTTTTTGTTGTACGCAAAAATCATTAACCATAACCTTAACGTTATCAAAGAGGTGTTTTTTCCGCATAGGTGTGACAATCATGTATTCACACTTTTTTTCGTTTAGCAGTAGTCCATTGTACCTCAGCCAGTTCGTTATCGCCCTTAAATCATGATTTACACACTTTTCTAAGTCATGGGGATTGTTTGATGCGTAGTAAAGGCAAGTGTCATCAGCGTACAAAGAGACAGTATGTTGTACAACTTCAACAATGTCATTGATATATATCACGAACGGAAGCGGTCCGAGGATACTCCCCTGGGGAACGCCACACGTAACAAGAAGTTGTTCAGACATATTTCCTTTAACAACTGTGACTTGCTTCCTAAACGCCAGATAATCTTTGAACCAGGCTAAACTGTCGGATTCTACACCGTATTTTCGCAGCTTCTCAATTATCACATCATGAGGTATTAAATCGAAGGCTTTTTTCAAGTCAAGTGTAATGAGGGCAACTGCACGCCCTTCATCTAAAGCCTTCCGGATATTTTCTGTAATTGTTACAAGAGCAAGCAAAGTTGAATACTTAGGGCGAAATCCAAATTGATTATTTGTTAAAAGATTATTTTCATTGAAATACTTGTATAATTGCTTAAAAACAACCTTCTCGAGGACTTTCGAAAGGACTGGAAGGACCGAGATGGGTTGATAACTTTGTGGGTCGGTCATGTCGCCTCCTTTGAAAATTGGCGAAACTCGAGCTAGTTTCCAGGCTTCTGGTATTCTACCCTGAGCCAGAGACAAGTTTAATACATGACATAATGGTTTCACGATCACAGGCAGAGTATCTTTCAACACACTTGTTGGTAAATTATCTAAACCGGCTGCCTTATTTCTCGGAATTGTATCAAAAGATTTCATGATTTCACATTCGGTGACAGGATCAAATGAAAATTTGCAGGTTGCTTGTTTAATGTACTGAGCGGAACTGCGATAATCTTCTTTCGGCAAACTAGACTTAAGACGTTTTGGCGCATCCACAAACAAATTATTCATAACATTGGCTATATCTTTGTAGTTGTGAACGTCCTTTCCTTCGGATTTGACATGGTGCAATACATGTCCCTTTCTCCTAGGTAATAGTGTATGAAGAAGCTTCCAGAGAACGGACGAGTCACCCTTATTTTTCAAAATACTTTCATTTATACATTTTCTTTTACATTTACGAATCAAAGAAGTTACACGATTTCTCAGTTGCTTATATCTATTCCAATCAGATATCTGTTTGGTCTTCAATGCTATCTTTTTACTTTTACCTCTTTCAAACATAAGCGACTTAATGTCATCATTCATCCCAACATTCACTGCGTAGCTCATTACAAAATGTGTGAAAATCCAGATTTGCTAAATTGCGAGAGTTAACATATTTATGATTTGATGTGGCTGTTTTCACTTTACCAATAGCTGATACCACCATATAATGATCACTGAGTGTGATTGGTGCTACGTCACAATACTGCATATGTTCATGGTTAGATGAGAACAGTAAGTCAATGGTTGTAGCAGAGAGTGGTGTAATTCTAGTGGGCTTTGTTACAAATTGTTTCAGACCATAATCTGAGGCAATGTTTAACAACTTCCTAGTATGATTAGATAGCACAGGCTTCGTTACAATTCAAATCACCGATCACAATATATAATCAACAGATTTAGCATCTAAACACTGAAGAATATTTTCAAATTCTTCAAAACATTTCACTGGAGCATCTGGGGGCCTATACCACACCACAATACACAGTGGCTTCTGCCTAAGAGTAACATTTATACATAGAAGCTCGATATCACAAACGATTTCTGTATAAATGGTATATGCTATTGAATCTCGTACATATATAAGTGAATACCCCCTCCTTGTCTACATGGTCTATTCCTATCACGACGCATTACATTATAACCGGCTATCTCTACCTCAGTGTCAGATAGAGACCCATCAAGTCTGGTCTCACACAAGGTAAATATATCAAAATGATTATTGGTCAGTAAATTTTCTACTTCTTCTAAGTTCTTCATAAGAGAACACACATTTAAATGACAAAGTTTTAAACCACGGTGTGATTTGAGATTGCGAAATATTATCTCGCAGTCATCATATTGAAATGTGTTAGTCGATAAGGACAATGCTGTCTGCGTGGGTTCATTTGGCTCAGGCAAGTTATTGAAAGGCAATTCGGTGAAGATGCACTTACTACAAAACCAGTCAGCTGTTGAATGAAAGAAATCGTCGTCCACGTTTGAGCATGTGAGATGAATCCAGTTGTGGCATGAAACACATAATATAGCGTTGTGATTAGATTTGACGGGCTTTGAACATTGAATACATGGGAACTTGTGTAACATAACGGATGATCACGCTGTCTGCGATATTCAATGTTGACAAAACCATTGTAGGTCCATGGTTGAAAGCTGCCAACTGGTTCTGAAGAAGAAGTAAAAATGTGTTTTTCCCAATGCGCCCCCCCCCCCCCCAAACCCGGAGCTCCAAGGGGGCTATCCAAGGTATTGCCATGACTATTCTTCACCTATAAATACATCTATGTCCACATACAATATATCTTGACTGTAATGTTTTTGGGTCTGGAGAACAAATTTCTCCCTATTTTCGGGGGGGGGGGGGGGGGGCACATGCACAACATGAACAACCTTTGGACCCTACCTCCTAAGGATAATCCCCACAAAGTTTGATTGAAATCCGTCCACTGGTTCTGAAGAAGAAAAAAATTTATTTATCCCCCTTGGCCCCCCACCCCATACCTTTCACCCCTATAGGGGTCCAAAGGGGCCACATTGGCTCTTGCTATTAACAAACTATAATCTTCATATATTTAGGTATATCTACACAAAACATATCCTCACTGTAGGCCTATCTCTTTTGGGTTCGGAAAAGATTTTTTAAAGTTTACCCCCCCCCCCCTTTCCCTCTTAGGGGCCCTCCCCCTGGGCCCCGGGGGTTATATGCTCCACATGAACGACTTTGGGTCCCTACCCCCTATGCTCAGCCCCTCCTATACATGATGCCGCCATTGCTAGGCCCGCGTTTTAGCGGTAATAGCCGAAGACAGCCCTGACCAGGGGCGGCTCCGGGGGGGGGGGGCGAATCGGTCGGTTTTAATTTGCGTGGTGACTTTTTTTTTAAGTCATCACTCAAATTTAGTCAAAAAATTGTTGCATTGAGTGGATTATTTTCCGCTGTACCTCTTCTGATGTCGATTCTGTTTTGATGGGAGCATTTTCCTTCACATCCCACTATGCAACTTCTTGGAAACTTTGTCTTTGAAACAACAACAGCATCTTTCCAGAGTTTGTTTTACATTCGCATCTTCACTTGTTCTCCTTCTTTGAGTGGAGAGAGCAGGTTTTTTTTTTTTTTTTTTTTTTTTGTTTCGATCAAAGTAATTTTACTGCACTTTTGCTTCTTGGTCAGCTTTGTTTGCACATTTTTGATTAATTTTGGTTTTAACAGTTGGTTTATAGTTGTTGGCAGAATGATCCCTGTCCTCCTCTGCATGGTTATTGTGCAGGACTAGCATCTAGCTCATCGATCGGTGTGTTCCTATAGTCAAGAAATGCCAAATGTGGATCTGTTCCATCTCTCTCTGCCTTTTTCATTAGTCTCTTTGCGATTTGTACTGTCTTTTGAGCTTTCCCATTGTTCTGTAGAAAGTGAGGTGAAGATGACTGTGACATGCTTGAATTGGTACTGACAAGCAAACTCTTTGAACTGGTCACTTGTAAACTGTGTACCGTTATCTGATACCACAATCTCCGGTATACCATTACGTGCAAAGTGATGTTTGCATACTTCAATAAACTCTTCCGTTAGACATTTTTGTTTTTGTTTTCCATGTTCACACGTTATCAAATAAAATTGTGTTAAACAAAACTCAATTTTCAATGAATTGAAACTCGAATTCTCCCATCTTTGTGGTTGAGAGATTTGTGTTGGCCGTGCGGGTGTACTTTCCCAGCGCTGTTCTTTTTTACACGTTCAAGTCTTTTCAGGAACAAAATATTCATATTTTTTCTGTCGATTATTTCTCCGACATTAAGAATTGTTATGATGTTCAGATAAATTCACAGTCGACATAACGTACGAAAATTGCAAAATAAAATTACTGACAGTGACACACAGGATAGTAACTATCATAAGAATCTGAGATAAAAATCATAACCATATTGAAAAGGTAATTCTAACAACATATTCCTATCATAATCATGAATTGCAAAAAGAAAAAGAAAATCATCAAAGAATGGACTTCTTGAAATATAATAAGATAATGAAGAATAACAGGTACATGCTAAGGAATGAACTCCGTTTCCCCTCAAAAGCGTGTTTCCGCCTATGTGTTTATCTCTTGACTAACTTTCAGTGATAAAATGGACCTGTGTTTCTACTTTTTTCGACATTACATGTAGCATGTACAATGGTTAAACTTTGTGCTGAGATTTCAAAAAACTATGTTTATAAAGACGGACGTGTCTTAGGTAACGCCAATTTTAAGCATTCTTTTATATAAAAAGAATAATGTTTGTACACAGATGAATTTAGTTTTAATTTCTAGGACAAAAAAAAAAACCCAAACAAACAACATCTCTGTTCAGTGTGGGATTGTCCCCCGGGAGACGTCTCCGGGGCGGTTGTCAGGTGGGAGTTGTCCTCCGGGGGAGTTGTCCTCCGGGGGAGTAGTCCTCCGGGTGAGTTGTCCTGGGGGGAGTGGTCCTCCGGGGGAGTGGTCCTCCGGGGGAGTGGTCCCCCGGGGAGTGGTCCCCCGGGGGAGTGGTCCACCGGGGGAGTGGTCCACCGGGGGAGTGGTCCCCCGGGGGAGTTGTCCTCCGGGGGAGACATCCTCCGGGGGAGTAGTCCTCCGGGGGAGTAGTCCTCCGGGGGAGACGTCCTCCGGGGGAGTTGTCAGGTGGGAGTAGTCCCCGGGGGAGTTGTCCTCCAGAGGAGAAGTCCTAGAACCATCATGAGCAATTCCTCACTTAATTTCGTCTCCCCCTCCCTCCTTCTCTCTGCCTCTCTCTCTCTTTCTCTCTCTCTCTCTCACACTTTCTATTATAATGCAAGAGTTCGACGGCAGGCACCAATCACAACAGCTGTATGCTGTACATGTCACTTTTTTGTCTTTTGCTGCATGTGATAGATCTAATGTAAGAACAGTTTAGAGTATACAGTAGTCCCTAAATAATCACGTTCTACTCTGAAACAAAAATGATTGTTCGGTCAAAATTACGGTTCAAAGTTAGTATGGGTGGGTGTTTTTTTTTTTTAATCATATCAGAATTTCCCGTTTCCTTTACCTAGCATAATTAAATCACCTGGTCTTAACTTTTATCCGTTATCCGTTTCTCTTTCACAAACACTGATTACTCGGGGCTTACAGCTAAACAAGCTTGTTTTCATTTAGGCCCCGTCATATTTCTCTTTGTACAACCCAAACCTAGATTTCGACCAATTTTTTTCATTATAACTACTGAATATACCATGTATTTACATTGTATATTGTTTTTTATTTGTTTTGTACATTATTGATAAGGAACAATAACTTGTGCTATTACTTTTGATGTAATGTATCCGAGAAGTATGAAATAAAAGCTTAATTTCATTGAATTAAATTGAACATTATTATTTTGTAAATTGGGGGGGGGGGTGGCTGCAGAAATTATCACCTTATACAACAAAAATAATAATCAATTATTCAACTGAAACCTCTGATTTCTAACTGAGTACTGTATTTAAGGAGAAAGATAGGAAAGTGGTTCAAAGATGGTAAATCCCCACTATAAAATCAGAAAAATATTTATGACAATTAGCTATATACTTTGAAAGAGAAACAAGAATTCTAATCTTGAAAAGTGGGTTGCCAGTTATGGCATCACAGATTAAGATATATAAGAGGCTTTTCAAACTTCTACAACTGGATCAATGAACAACATATAGGCCCGAATTCACGAAGGTGGTACAAATGAAACCATGGTTTAAACCATGGACAAAAACCATGGAGCGCCAAATGTCGCATGGAATATTTCGTTACGAAATCAGTAATTTTGTAGATGAAATGATTATTTTGTAACGAAGTGACAACATTTTGTAACTAAATGAACATTTCGTCCACGAAATGATAATTTCGTTAACGAAAGATCATTTTGTCGACGAAATTACCAATTTCGTAACGAAATATTCCTTGCGACACTTGGTGCTCCATGGTTTTTGTCCATGGTTTAAACCATGGTTTCATTTGTACCACCTTCGTGAATTCGGGCCATATTGTCTAAATGAAAGATTTAGTTTGTTTACCAGACCTTATGAAATACTTGCAATTAGTATCAAAACATCAAAATTATGATACGAATGACACAGCATAGAACAAGAGAAGTGTGCACATTATTTTCTGGGGACTAGATGAGTTACTTTACGATTAAAGTAAAGTGAAGAAACATCCACAATGATTAGCTTTTCAAGAGAAACCGGTATATGTGCTGTGGTTAGTGAAGATGAATTTAATGTTACAGAATCCACTCCATTTTAAATGGAGCTGTTCACATTGATTTCCTTTGAGGCTTGTTATGTGAGTAGATGAATACAAGAGTTCAGCGTCGGGTTATACTTATCACCTGAATGTTTCTCTATTTCCTTTTCCTTTTTGAGTGGGGAAACTGCAATCTGCCGTAAAGGGACCTCGGTGGCGTTGGAGCAAAGACACATAGGAGCTACTTACATTTCAGGATTTGAATAACACAGGCTTTAACTCACTTGAATACCAATATACTGTGCATTCACTTCGCAACTTACAGACACCTTCACGTGTTCACCCATAATAACCTACATCAAACAGCTTTTTAAGACGGTCCTTATACAATGTACTCGAATCTGCATGAATACAATGCCCGCTCTTCTTTTCTTCCCGATTCCAACTCTTATCTCTCTTCAAGATTACTTGACGTAACCTCAAACAATTAGTTGTTTACCTCAAAGTTCATGAAGGTTTCCCGGTCAATCTTCTCGGGGAGCTGGAGAGGGCTGTGACCGAGTGAAACGAACATTAAACTTCAACGTGAATAAATCCCTCAGTGAATTGAACTTACATAGATTTAGAACGAGAGCAATCGCTGGAGGAGTCCTCACGATGTTCGAACGGAATACTAAAAGATAAAAGCGAGCTTAGCAGTGTGGCGGCCAGGCCTCCCCATCCACTGTCCGAACTTCGTTTTTGATTGAGTGTGGTTGAAGAGATGACATCAGTGGGTCGGTGATGTCTGCATAAGCTGCACAGTCGACGAGATCAATAACCTGTCTCTATTTGAAAAGGGGCCCCTGTGAACACACGAAACATTATTTGCTCAGCATTCAGACAGCGTTCGCTCCCCGTAGAGATTTGTACGGGTGCTGCTTTTACAATGCGTGCCGATGCTGTTGGTGTTGCGCATGCTCACTTCTGCCAAAGTGTGTGAAGTTATATTATAAAGAGCATTGTAGGTGCAGTTATTTGTGTGTTCGTCCTCCACGAACTCCTTAAACACGGACAAGTGGGTCACTTCAGCAACGGTTAAGATAGCCGGTGCAAATGTGACAAAAGTTTTTGGTTTAATTATCATCTTTCACTTTTTCATCATTTTACAATATGTACGGTGTGTGTGTATATGTGATTGTTCGTGTGTGTGTGTGTGTGTGTGTGTGCGTTGTATGTGTGTGTGTGTGTGTGTGTGTGTGTGTGTACGTGTGTGTACTTAAGTGGGCAAAGAATACAAACAGTAGGAATCTACGTGCATACCAGTATTACAAGAACAATAAGCACTTTTATATATGATTACATATACCTGCAGGCACGTACCCATCATCAACCATCCCTTTATTCCGTGCTGAGAGAAGAATGAAAGAACGATTTGCACTGTTCCTTGGATTAAATGAAACCCAGACCCAAAGAGAAATGTGGATTGAGTGAAAGCAGCAACATTAGTAGAACATGCAGTGAAAGTTTGAGGAAAATCGGACAATCGATGCAAAAGTTATGAATTTTCAAAGTTTTGGCGTTGGAACCGCTGGATAAGGAGACTACTAGAGGTTATGACGTATGTGTGGACAACAATGTAATTATTAAGAAAATATAACGTGAATTCCACAAAAAATCATTTTTCATGAAAATTACACATTCCATCAAATTGATACTGACAGTTGGTAGCAATTATTCCCCCTGCTTTCTTTGCTCCTTCATTATGCTAGAAAAGGGAATTTTTGTGGAATTTTCTTTATATTTTCTTTATAGTGGTGTCCACACGTGACGTTGCGACTGATGGGAGACAGTCCAGCATCAGTCGGGGCTTCACAGGGAGCTCACCGTCCAGCACGAAGCGAAGCGAGAAAAAGCAAGTCGTGCGACATGTGCGAGACGAATTTTCGGCTCGTGGGGGCGCTGTATAGATTGACGATGACACACAGATTGAAAAAAGTGTGTTCACACATGGAGCTACGTTTGTAGCTCCATTGGTTCACATAAAGCTGTGCCAGTTTTCGCGTGCTTTTTCCCCTTTGAACTGCGGTTCGTACGAAGTTGGTATACAATGTATTTGCGTTTCGCAGCTACAGCATGTCTTCTGTCGGCATTGCAGGACACAACAACAATTCTGCACTCGTTTGTTGGAGAGAATAATGTTCATTATGATGATGATGATACTAGTACATAATAGTGATTGTAGTAGTAGTAGTAGTAATAATGATAATAATAATAATGATAATAACAGTGATAATAATAATAATAATAACAGTGATAATAATAATAATAATAATAATAATAATAATAATAATAATAATGATAATTATACTACTACTACTACTAATAATAATAGCAGTAAAAAATAATAATGATACCGGGTGCTTTTATAGTGCATATCACTGCTATTGATTGCGTCTCTATGCGCTTCAAAGATTTAAAAAAAAAAAATTAAAAATTCTACTAAAAAAAAGAAAGAAATTAAAGAAAAAAAAAGAACACTAACATCGTTGGTTCTATCATTATCAGCACACATTAGCAAACTTGACGTTAGCAGTTGATAGGAACTTCGGCAATTTCCAGAGTTAATCTGTGAATAAAATGGCAAAAAAAAACCCACCCCAAACAAACAAACAAACATACTAAACAAAGTTTTTCCGTAACACGACCCATATCTCAATTCGACGGGCATCAGCACAATGAATTTAAGTACCGCTAATGTTAGAGAGGAAATCCCCCCCCCCCAAAAAAAAATGATAATAATAATAAATAGACTTCACTCAAAAGAAAGAGAAAAATATTCAAGATAAAAAAGGGGCAAAAATCGGATAAGAAATAAGGAAGACATAACACTTTTTTTTTTCGGGAAATATTTCTTGACCAGTCCTTATGAATATTCAAATCAGCAAGATGACGATGTCATGCTCTCACAATTTCTTATTCATTTCATAGTATACAGAAATGAATGACAAAAATCTCATATTTCAGCTGTATAATATAAAACCCGTCTTAAAACCATCCAAAGAACAAAAAAGAACAAACACAATGTTAACTGATATATCTTGGAATGGGAACATGTTCTTACTTGTATTAGCTATCTGAATAAAAACATCTCCGAATTTCAAATATAACATATATGAAAAATTGTGAGGATATCATCAAATCAATCATTTGAATATTCCATGTAAGGACTGGTCAAGAAATGTTTTCCTAAAAAGTGTGAAATTTAAAAATGTCATTATATCTTCCTCATTTCTTATCCGGTTTTTGTCATTTTTGTATCATTCTGTAGGAAATATTTCTCTCTCTCTCTCTCTCTCTCTTGAAATTTGTCTAGTTTGTGGTGATTTCTTCTTTAAGAGTTGCAATGTTGGAGCAGTTGCTCTGGTCAATCTTTGTATCTCGTTTGCTGAATTGAAAATAGAAAGTCAGTAATGAATATAGTAACAGTACATGTTTGTTGTTTGTTTGTTATTGTCGGTTTGTTTGTTGTTGTTGTTTTTTAACATCTGCGACAAGTTGGAAAAGGTCTGCAATGACCTTTATCTGCACAATGGTCGCGCTCATATTGTAACTGTGAACAAGGGTATTTCTGGTATGAATATCTCATGTTCATGAAAGCAGTGTGGATTTCAGTTTCATGAACTGTTTGGGTGTATAGTGACTCCCGCACCGTTCTTGGTGCTCCGAGAAGTTCAAACATCACCTACTGGCTCCAATACTTCTGCATCTGCCATAAAATCTTGGTACAATGTAATATAATATTATTTGCAGATGAATGGAGTAATTTTGACAACTAATTGGGGATTGGCCTCACACAAAAGAAATATTCCTTATAATTTCTGTCCATTATGCAAAACAAGATAATCATATCTCTCACCTACTTATATGAAGTCAAAGTTATGGCCGAAAAAGGACATTTTGGCCAAATTTCGGGGACCTTCAACATTGACCTCTGACCTGTCTCCAATATTATTGTCATTTCAGGTAATACAATGCTCACCAAATACCCCTTTTTCACTGGCCCTGTTTAGAGATAAGAAGATGAGGTAAACGTATAGGGGACAACCCAAAAGCACGAGATGTCTCCAACACAGGTCGGGCGGAGATTATGATATACAAACAGACTTTGACAAGGCTAATAGGTATATTAAAATTTAGTCTTTTCATTGAAATTTCACATTCCTGAAATAACCTAAGAAGTCTAAACTTAACGTGAATTTAGATCAAGTGTAAAATCACACATGGCTTGTGAGGCTTAGGCAGGACCGTACCTATATACGCACACATAATACACCTATATACACCTATATACGCGCACAGCAAAGAAGCAATTTGGTTAAACAAATAACAAGAAATCAGAAACAAAAAGCTAGGGGTCTCTGTTCCTACCTTCTTTGGGAGATCCCTTCGATCACGTAATTGTGTACTGATACGCCGTATATTTCGCGAGGTTTTATTTTTGCGAAAATATTACTCTGATCCGGAGTAATTCTCCATTCATATCTCCAGTCAGCACTGTACTCCACTGTCGCTAATTTTAACCACTCGCAGAATTGTGGGGAAGTTCTACTTCGCGAAAAATTATATTCGCTTAATATGGTTTGAAGGGCCTAAATGTATATTATCATAAATACACACAGTATATTCCAACCCCGCCGGTATGTATAGCATCGTGCGGATAAATGAGCGTTCAGCACGTATCGCAAGCTGTGGATGGGTATTATTTGTCTATATACTTGTTTGTTTGTGCGTGCTATTGTTTGGTAATACGGTAGACCGTTATAGTTCAAGGAGTTTTTATACTTTCAGGGGCGCGGATCCAGAAAGGGGGCGCCTTTACAAAATTAAAGGGGTGAGGTGCACGCATTCCTTTTTTCTTTTTATTTGTTTTGTTTAAACAAAACAAAAAAATACCCGGGGGAGTCCGGTGCGCTCCCTCTCCCCCCCCCCCCCCACCCCCCGATCCGCCGCTGTGTTTGATAGCTTGATAGTTTATGAACTCATTCACCCCATTGGGGTATGTGAGTTCAAAATGAAAATAAAAATACAAAATATGAAAACAACGTATGTACAGAATGGCAACCCAATCAGCTTGACAAAATATAAAGCAATTTTACGATACAAAAATTTGGTAACAGTAAACTTACAAGTATAGATGCGTAGTTGTGCATATCTATAAGTAAAAACACATACAATAACATGTAGGCCTACAGTATATGTGCAGAAGGGTTACAGGCGCCGTTTGCAGTTTGTTCGAGCACTGAAACACGAACTCATAAATACAACAGTACATGTACAACGCCTAAAAGAATGCAACGATCAACATGGTTGATTGCTCATCAAGCGACATGCAGGTAATACATTGTAGTACCATTGCACGCACTGTCGCTCTCACCCTGCTCAACTTTGTTTGAGCAAAAAAGAAAAAAAAAGGGGGGGATATCGCACGGCTGACGTCACTAATTAGAGATTGACTGCGAAGTCAACATTGTGGTGTGGAAACCTTGTGGCACAATAGCACAATAGCCTTCCTAACATTATGTTGCATAATTTGAAGATTTAATTATCATGTCTGTTCTTCGTTTTCTGTTTCTCTTGCCTACGATCGTGTATCTAATATAGGTTTTGCCGGGAAAGTTCGTGGAATTGTCATTCATTTTCATTTTGTGTGCATTCAAATCCGTATGTTTGATGGGGTGATGTGACTTATTGGTCAAACGATTTCACGTTTAATGCTTTAAATTCGTTTTAGGCACCCAAATTTGTGGTCACAAGTTCAAAGGTAAGCATTCAATTTCGCGTTTAGCATGGAATTCCAAGTTTGTACATTCAAAATACAGTTGTCTCGATAGGCACTTTTAGTTTAGTTTTTGATAAAACGATTTTCTTAATTTCTTAATGCACGTATTCAATATCGTAATATGTACCTACATTTATAAATAAGCAAGAGTAATTATGTCCTGTTGATTACTGAACATGACTTTTATTTTTTATCTTAAATGTCATCATCATGATCAGCATTTTTTTAAATTTGTTTTGAACATCCAGATTTGTTTTCTTCTAGTAAACATGTTATGTAAACTACAATATAAAATCCTAAATTCGTCATGTCATCATAATGGCTTTCTTTATATCTAATTTACATTTAGTTATTTCAATAAGATCATCACAACATCGTCATTGTGTTTATAACGTTCCTTTCTTACATCTTTATTTTAATTACGATCATCATACAGATTTGTGGTCTTCATCAAAATTTACATACGTTTTATTTCCACCATCATGTATGATCCAGATGTAGACGTTATCAACATTCAATTTAAAACGCAGTACAAGTTATGTACCTTTGAATTAACTTCGCACACTTTTAATCTGAATGCTCCTTTTATGACCTTGTTTGCAAATCCCAAATTTGATTACAGTGGATTCCCGTTATAACGAAGTCCTCTGGACCGGCAGTTTTCTTTCGTTCTATCGAAATTACAATGTGTTTGCTGTTGAATACACTAATGCGGTCTTTGATTATTACTGTGGGGAATTAAATTTATCTAAGAAGTAAATTACTGACACCCGGGAAGACGATATGATACTCGTATCAAAATTTAGCTAAATGTCCAAAAATTCACGGTTGTTTGTGTACTTTACTATGTTCGTACTGATTGCCATGAAAATCGCCTCATAGTTATATGAGGCGATTACATACAAAGGAGGCAATACCAAACGTATCTTTTGATGTACAAATTGATCAACGATATGGTGCCAGTGTATTTAAAAGAAATAGTTGTTTTTCGTAATGTCAATTTGCGAACTCGATATGCACTCTCTTGCCCACTAAAAATCAATACACCCCGCACGGAATATTATAAGAGATATCTGCATTATCAAGGGTCAAATCTTTGGAACGACTTACCTCGTTTTATGCAAGTTTTGTCATCTTTTCCTGTATTTAAAAAAACAGAGTAGAATTTTATCTCTCAAGTTTTAACCCTATTGTGATTTTTTACACGAAAAACAGAGTGCAATACATAATAATGATTATTTCTGTAACACCGGGAACTGACATATCATCTGTTCTGTTGTTGTTGTTGTTGTTGTTGTTATAGTTGTGTGTTTTTTTTAACTCGCGTTTTATATTCTCTCGGTTTCTTTCTTTCTTATTCATGCTGTATTCTTATCATAGTCATGATAGTATACTTTTTGTTACACATATTTTTTTTCTTTGCTATGTGGTTGATATGTTTACATTTGGTTTGATTGTAACGTTGTGCATTTGAATATATGCTTTTGTATCTAAACGATTGCTTCTCATGCATACTTCATATAACTTGAAAATAAAGCAGTGATTTATTATAACCATTGCAATAAAATGCCCCACAGAGCACATCTGATACATGTATAGAACAAGCATTTAAAACCTCTCCTGCGGTATCTGCGCGTGAAGAGTGCAATTCAAATGTGACGTCTAACAATATCCGTGTACGTTATTCCTATCGTGCGATAATTATTACAATGATGCACCTTAACAGGAAATACCCTTGAATGGACTATAGGATTCATGTCAGAAATTTATGATGGCAGTGCATTAACATAACCCTCCCCCTAGTCACATCTCCTGTTCATAACAATGCATTGGGTGACACCTGAAGGTATCATAAAAATAGCCCTCATTTTATCATATTGCACTTTGCAGTAAACCATTGATCTCATAGAATCTTGGTGGAAAGTTCATGGTAATATTTTCATTAAATTTTACTGACTACACATAAGCCACGAAACATAAGGTAGAAAAAAAAAGACTCTTGAAAACAATAAACAGCAGGGATTTCGGGTGTTTTTATTTGTTTCAAATTCCTGATGTGAGATCTATTACAGGATGCAAATTACTCAAAACATGAAAATGGTGGAGCGCTCTGAAGAACAGAAACTTACCTTTCCTCTTTCTCTCATTACAAGAGAGCTGTCTTGTGTTTGTTAATGTGTCTGTATGTGTGTATAGGCCTACTTCGTCTCTGTCTTATTTTACTTTCTTTGCATCGTTTCATCATTTTTGTAACTACAGTTTGTTTGTTTGTTTGTATGTTGCTTGTTTTTGTGTTTCTTAGGGGACTGCAGACTAAAAGTTCTGCTTTTTAGCAGTTCCTTCCACTTCCAATCATTTTTGGGGTACTTGTCTTGAAATTATTATAAAATTACTATATACTATGGTTCATTGTTTATTTTTTCATTGCATTGTTGTATCATTAATATATGTCTATTCAAATGTTGTAATCATATGTATTGGAAATGAAATACAAGTGTATACGAAACGAAACGAAAAAAAAAAAAGAAACGAAACGAAAAAAAGTTGTCACATCCCATTAGACCATACCGTAATCGTGAGCAACAAAACTGGGGGTGGTTAGGGTAGCAGCCTCCAACAACTTAAATATCATTACTAATCTGACCAAAAATAAATAAAGAATAGAAATACAGTGTACAATAACTAAAACCCAGGATTTCGCGAGGTTTCCGCCTCATACTCCTGCGAGGTTCCTTCCTCAAACAGGTGAATGGAGACAAACGCCCTCCTCACTCATTAAAGTCGTTCCTAGACCTTTGCTCCTTGAATTGATAGGGAGATTCTTGCATTAAAAGGGAACATTAAATTTGCGACACAAACAACGACGATTGCGTCCTTTTTTTTTCTCTCTCTCTGAACGTCCAGGTCATAAAAAAATAAAAATCGAAAGCTCGCTATTAAAAGACGTTCCAAGACCTCTGCACCTGACATTAATGTCACCTACAAAGTCTGTACGTATTTCATATATACCCATCTCGCTGGGTAATTATGTAACATTTTTGACATTGAAAATCAACTCCTTGACCCATGTGGGTGTTTGCATAAAGATAAAAAGATGGAATGGAGTGATACTATAAAATGAGAACAGTGAAAGTTTTATGAATATTGGATAAAGTCTAAGAAGGAACGTGATGAATTCAGCTTGTTCACAAGCACTAATAACAGATAATGAATGAAAGTTTTATGAATATTGGATTAAGTCTAAGAAGGAACGTGATGAATTCAGCTTGTTCACAAGCATTAATACTAGATAATGAATAGACTGTCTTTATTAGTGGAAAATGCATGAGCTACATAGACGACAGATGACTACCGGTTTTAAAGTTTCATAGCAATCTTCTATGCACATTCAATGACGTTTGGGTATCGTTACACCAATATCCCACCAACCTACATTCAAACCTTTATTAGATTTCCACCTTTTCATAAACATAAAAAAAAAAAAAAACCGACGTACATCCTTCAAATCAAATAAAATCTTGATTAGGAATCACCTGCTAGTAATGTGGGGAGGGGGTCGTATTTGCTAAATCATTGACCGAAACATCTACGTGACTATTTTCATTATGATTTTGTGTACGTAACAGTCGATGGAAGATTTGTGCCTTTAGAAACATCATTCTTCGCCATTCTTCTTCATCATACTTCTATTTTAACTTCGATTTTGTTGAAACCTTGAAGGAGACTTCCGAAAGATTTTTCAGACTTCTGCATTTGAACATCCATAGACTGGTTTACACTGCTTACATAGTTTCTGAATGTATCTTTCTTTTCTTTTCTTTTTTTGAGTATTGATTTCTCCGCTTAAAGGGGATGGCTAGTAACTGAACAGTGGGAATGCTGGGGGATGATTGTTCCAATCCTTGTGGGATTCATTCAAGAGTACATTATATATCTATTGTTGTGTGAAAATTATTTGCTTCAGAATGGTCTCATATTCAAGTAATGTGCAGTGAAATGTTTCCAGGTCAGCATGCTTGTACAGTGACGGGGCGATCGTTAACGATCTGTACAAGCATATTATGCTAACCTGGAAACATTAAACTGCACATTACTTGAATATGAAACCATTCTGAAGCAAATAATTTTCACACAGCAATAGATATATAATGTACTCTTAAATGAATCCCACAAGGATTGATCATCCCCCAGCATTCCCACTGATTCCCACTGATCAGTTACTAGCCATCCCCTTTAAGGATCACAATAAATTCCACCACAAATAATAATTTATACTACTGCTACTACTACTACTACTAATATATTCACGGCATTTCCGATTTATGTACTACAACTGGAAATCAAACAGACCGTCTGTCTTGTACAACAGAATTGAGAGATGTTCCTACTTTGCCGGAAGAATTTTCTTGCGACTTAGCCATTCTTTTGTCCCGTTGCGAGTTGGACTTAAGGCTCGTTTACACCAAGCATGGTAACGGCAACGGTCTGTTTTTTTTTTTTTTGTTTTTTGTTTTTTGCTATGGTGCGCCAAAAGGAACCATGTCTGGTTTTCTTACAATATCACTTCCCCACTAATAATTTTGTTACAAAATTAATCTTCATCTGGTATTTCGTTGCTCTTGATTTTGACATTAGTATAACATTTTGCGTGATTTTTTACAAATTATTATTATTATTACTATTTTAGATAGAACCAGGCATGTTTTTTTTTTTTTTTTTTTTTTTTTTTTGGCGCACCGTAGCAAAAAAATAAACAAACAAAACAAGACAACTACAACAACAAAAACAAAAACAACGTCAAAGTCAACGTAAACATGGCATGGAAACCTTTTGGCACAATAGCACAATAGCCTCTGAAATGTAATATACTATCTGGAGATTTATCATCTATTCTCTTGGAGGTGTCGTTGCCGAGTGAATAAGAGCGTATATGTCAAATAAACATGGTTTGGGTTCGTGGGGTCGAGCTCAACGAAGCCCAACACATTTGCCCTACGTACCGTAAGGTACTTGGTCCACATTGCTGCCCTCTTATACCCAGGATGATAAATGAGTGAAATGATGAGAGCGTTGGTTGATCAGCATGTGCTGTGCGCTCCCGTAAGACGGCGACTTGCTGGAATGCTTCCGAGGGAGTGGAGAGTGCACAAGTGAGCACTGTTGATGTTGGTTGAGCACTCTACAAAGTGGATTTGGAACAATATGCGTCAAATGTTATTACCATAACCCTTATCATTAGGGTTTGACGGTTTCCATAGCCTGTTCACACCATGTTGTCATCTCTCGTTTATATTTTCAACGGAAGCTTCATCATCATCTCCATGCTCCTTCAGGATACGTCTGGCTTTCTTTGTTTCGAGTCGCCGCAGTATCGGCTCCAGAAGGAAGACGAACCCGGACAGCGACAGGGTCGCTCCGAAAACGTAGAACGTCAGGTGGTATGTCCCGGTTAAATCGTACAGCCAACCTGGAAAATAGCGGAGAGAATTTCGCAGTAAGTGCTACACTTAATCTTTGGTAACGTGTTCGGCAGATGACATAAAAATTACACACATACACACACACACAACGCTAACATGAAACACAAAGGCAATAAAAACACAATTCCAATAAAATGTGGGTCCCACCTTTTATTTTACAATCGCTTTGTTTTACTTTATTTTTTGATGTCTCAGCCATTCCAAAACCGATTTTCATCAAATAAACTTCGAATTCCTCTTAGAAAGGTACGCTTTGTACTATTTTACAAACGGTTTCTTGATATCTCGCAAAAAGTTAAAAGCCCAGTTCTCACCTCTACCAATACTGTACCATCCCTTTAAGCTAGGATGTATAGACATTTCTATACGGATTTGTTAGATTTCAGTTTTGACGGGAAGATCAGCAAATGGTTTAACTAATCGTACCGCTTTTTTTCATTGCAGTAAGATGGAAGGTAAGTAAGGTGGGCTGTCTGACTCGTGGGTGTCGGTGTAGTGGGATGACCCCCAAATTTCTGAGAAATACACTAAACAAGCCATAAATATGAGTCTTTAAGTAAATTTCTTTGCTCTATATCAGAAATCGATGTCTGATCCTTTTAAACAAAGCAAATCATTGACAAAGTGACATTATACGAACGTGAATAATCAGATCTACGCTTGAGAATGGCACACTCTGCACATTTTCAATGTCATAGCTGCCTCATAATAAGGGCAATTTTCTGAAAAGTAGTTAGGAACTATCAATTATATTGTACCTGCATTTCCGACAGACTACATACTAACCTCCTAGCACAGGCCCAACAATACCTCCAAGTCCGTGGCTTAGCAAGACGAGTCCCACTGCCTTGCCCAAATGATCTTTCCCTACGTAATTCCAGGCAAGGACAACCTGTAGGCTGAACGTGCCGCCGCTGGAGACGCCAGCCAACGTGCAGGAGAGCGCGTACAGCCAGTACGTCGAGCTCGCCATGCACACGATGACCGTTACACCGCAGACGACCATGAAAATCATGTACACATTCGAGGGGGACAACCGGCCCAAGTCCGGTAGAACACCGCCGCTAACTCGACCAATCGTGCTACCGATTCCGAGGAACGACATCAGGAAAGACGCCATTTGGGGTTTGATTCCACGAAGAACAACCATATTGGGAAGGTGACTTATGACAGCATTGTAACAAATGGCGATTATGAATTGTGAGAACATCAAGACTGATAAGCGGAAGCTGTAAGAGAGCATGGAAAGTCCAATGGCATGAAAAACTGCGCGAAGAGGGTTATTACTTTTGACCCGAGTCATTACGGATATGGCTTTGGCAACATCGCGACATTCCATAGCAAGTGACGCAGTTGCAACTTCATTGGTTGCAGTAATTTCACATGAGTGTTCATCACCTTTAGGGCATGTTTCCATCTGCGCGTATCTTGCGCTTTGTGTTTCACTGTTGGATGGTCTTATGATCTCAACATCCATAAAGCTTGTCTCCATGCCATCTGCGATGGTCTCGTCTGTGCTTTTGCCATCAACTGTGAGGCTTTCGCCATCGCCTGCGACGCTTTCACAATTGCTTGAAAGTGAACGAGTCCCGACGTAAGCGTTTCCCTCATTGCCCATGCGTTGACACCGGTTGAACTCGTGAGTTGTGTCGTCTGCAATATCGTTCGATCCCGACACCCTCTGATAGACCGCGCCATTTGGACCGCCCTTGTCCAGCCTTACGTGCTCTGGTTGTGGATTCTCGCTTTGATTCCCAACTGGTCGTTTTCCCCACGAGTCCACCGGCCTAAGGAGGAGGCCCCCAACGACAAGGTTTCCCATAATGGCGCTGACGATCAGCATGCTGCCCTGCCAGCCATACACGTCGACAAGGAACTGGACCAGAGGTGGAAAGAGAATTATGCCGATGCCGGACCCGCCCGACGAGATACCGCGAATCGTGCTAAAGTTCTTGTCGAAGTAGTTGGCTAACGCTACGGCGTTGGCAGGGAATAACGCTCCAGCGAAAAACCCTGTATAAAAAAAAAAAAGAGGAACAGACCTCATGGAATTTAACTGAGTCTAATTGACCCATGTTGTGAGTAATCATACTGTCCCCTCTAGGTAAGAGACAAAATACTCTGTTCGTCGGATAGGACATAAACATTTAATGGAGGTCCTATGTGTGAGAGAGCCACAACTCGTGCCCGTAAAAGATCCCGCTTCATTCATTCACCGCAAAGAGCAAGGTGCATAACCCAGTGAAGTGGTCCCGCCTCACACCCAACTGGACCCCATGGAAGACCAGCTAGTGCAGCTGAATAAGGGATATCCAGCCATCTTCTCGGACAGAAAAATGAAATAAATAAATAAACAAAACAAACAAACAACCAGATGATGCAGTAAATAATGAAGTGACAGTGAATACATTGATGGAGATGGGAAAACGGATAGTCTCACACACACACGCACTTGACAAGAAGACTAACATCTAGAGGACACAATTTTGTAGTGCTGGTGAGTGTGTGTTACATACATGCTTTTCAACGGGTTCGTTTGTTCGTTTTAGTTTTCCATCTCACAAGATGGCTAGATAACCCATATCCATTCAGCTGCATTAGCTTGTCGTCCATAGGGTCCAGGAAGTTGTGAGTAAATGCCTGGGGTGGACCACTTCACCAGGTTATGCACCATGTCCTTTGCGATGAATGAATGAATGAAGCGGGATCTTTTACGTGCGGCTGTGTGTGTCTCTCCCACGGGACCGCCATTTTTTGTCCTATCCAAGAGACAGATTATTTTGCCCCTGTTATAGAGGGGATGGCATGATAACACACCAGATGGGCCAATACGAATCACCGTTGGGTTCAAACCTGCGCCCAAACCCGAGCCATTTCGATTGAAAGGCAGATACGCTAATGACTTTAATAGTCACATCGCCGCCGTATAATCCTACTTTAATCAGCACATTGAGTCACTCCTCTTTTGCGATTCTCCAGTGTCCTGATTTTTCATACGTTTCACACGAATTGCCATTTTAACATTAAAAGGGGAACTCAAGGGGCTTGCCTCGACTTTGTCTCGGGGTGAAGCCATGTTCAGGTATCACCTCTAGTTTTAACCATGTCCCTCGAAGCAGTCAATTTATCTTTATACTAGTAATTACTTGTATACCGTGTGACCATGAGAACGAGAGCATAGACTACATTGTTATGAAATTCACACCATTCACACAATCTCATGCTGAAAATCGAGAAACGATGGCATCATTTCAATCTTCTCTTCTTCTCGTCTTATTTTCTTCAAGGTCTTAGGGCTAGGGTGGGTTGTGATAGGGTTCTATAGGTTTAGTTTGATGTAAGTATTAGGGTTAGGGTCAGGGTTATATTAGTGGGTGGAATTTATGTTTGGCAGATAATTATGATGGAGCAATACTATAGTAACAGAAGCAAATGTAATGAAATTATTTACATCAGACGCTTACAAATGTAAACGCACCTGATACCACGCCATACGTCAAGCAAAGCATGAGACGAGAGGGCGCGAACACACTCAACAGTACTCCAAGTGACGACATCAAACCACCCAGCGTGGCCATCACACGATATCCAAACCTGTTGATTAGCGCACCGGAAGAAAACCCACCTGCCAACGAGGAGGAAAGACAATGTTGAGAGGAGAGGATACTGAGAGGATACTGAATGGATACTGAACGGATACTGAATGGATACTGAATTGTGTAATTCCTGCTCATGCATGACATAATCACAGAAAGGAGATTATATGACTCAATTACACGATTTAAGTACATTCTAACCATGCACAGTTGTGCAAATGAAAATCTTTATCAAATAAATCCTACACCCAAGCTCCCACAGTCATCCATCCATTTCCCCATCCCCCTCGCGACAGAAGCGAAGCGAAGCAGGCGGGTTCGACCTCATTTCGTAACGCAATTTCAGATCAGTCATTTCGTCGACGAAATGACTGATTTCCGTAACGAAATAGGCCATGCGACACTTGGCGCCCCATAGCGCATCTCACTTGTTTTGCATGATGAACTGTACAATCATGTTATACATCTCGACATTCTTTAGTTCTTTTCTTTCTGACTTGATTTGACCTTCACCTTAAAAAAACAAAAAAAAAAAACAAAAAAAAAACTTCACTCTTATTCACTTAATTTGGGCATGGGGGTATATTTGTGTGTGTGTGTGTGTGTGTGTGTGTGTGTGTGTGTGCGGGTCTTAAATATATATAAACACGTGTGGTATTACGTAATGGGAATAGAATGACCACAAAGAGGCCTGGCCACTTCCTTCCCGTCGGAAATACTGACACCAACACTGGAGTGACCCCAGAGGTCTCACACCGGTAAGTAATTCTCCATAATAAAAGAAACGTGTTATAGATTACAAATATAATAACATAAAATACTGCAAATTTGTGTCTTTTGTGTTTCATATCTATCATAAGGAGACTTACTTAATTCACTAACAGTGTACAGGCCTTTAATTATTTTGAGGGGTTTTTGCTCAAACTCTGCTCAGAAGTCCTTAAAGAAAGACTACGATTTTACAAGTAAAACAAAATCATTGCACTTATTTTTCTGTATCTACGTCGAAAGATATGAAGTTCCCCTAAATTTAAAAGATATCGTGGGTCATGTCTCCTAATGAAGTGTATTTTATAGAGGGATTTCCCTCATCAGCCACACCTGATTAATTAAACAAATTAACAGGCTTGTACGGCTTATCTTATTTTTTTTTTCAGGTCTATGTATCTTCGGTATGAAAAAGTGATGGGTTCTGGCTGGTTCATTTTAGTGAGGTCACTATGAGGCTGTGAATCAGAAATGGCCATAAGTGTATGACGGTACTGCAGTGTTCATGCATGACCTGTTACACAGTCATGCTCTATTTTCCGAATACAAGACTTAAAAAATTCAAAAATGCGGAATCCCGTTGAGATTGAATTTACAGACTGCTAGTTTGGAGCATTCTTCGTGCTTAGCAATTCATCATTGAGCACAGTGGGAGCAAAACATCAAGTAAGTCATATTGTAATGTTTATGGAGTTATTCTCATCGTGTTTTTGTCCCCGCCGAACGAGTTCGAGCAGGGGACTATGAAACGGGCTCCGTACGTGTGTGTGTCCGTCCGTCCGTCCGTGCGTCCGTCCGTCCGTCCGTGTGTCCGTCCGTGTGTGCGTCCGTGTGTGATCAAAATGTTCAAAATGCTACTCCTTCGTCATTTCTAACCCGATTTTGATTCTGTTTGCTTTATATGATAGCACTACATGGGAGCTTTGAAACTTCTATACAGAATTTCAATTGTGACCTTTGACCTTGACCTTTGACCTATATTGTACATTTTGCTTCAAAATGCTACTCCTTCGCCATTTCTAACCCGATTTTGATTCCGTTTGCTTTATATGATGGCACTAGGTGAGGGCTTCAAAACTTCTACACGGAATTTAAACCTTTGACTTCTTTGACCTTTGACCTTGATTTTTGACCTATATTGTACATTTTGCTACAAAATGCTACTCCTTCGCCATTTGTAACCCGATTTCAATTCCGTTTGCTTTAAGTGATGGCACTAGGTGAGGGCTTCAAAACTTCTACACAGAATTTTGACCTTTGACTTCTTTGACCTTTGACCTTGATTTTTGACCTATATTGTACATTGCCTACAAAATGCTACTCCTTCGCCATTTCTAACCCGATTTCGATTCCGTTTGCTTTATGTGATGGCACTAGGTGAGGGCTTCAAAACGTCTACACAGAATTTTGACCTTTGACTTCTTTGACCTTTGACCTTGATTTTTGACCTATATTGTACATTTTGCTACAAAATGCTACTCCTTTGCCATTTGTAACCCGATTTCAATTCCGTTTGCTTTAAGTGATGGCACTAGGTGAGGGCTTCAAAACTTCTACACAGAATTTTGACCTTTGACTTCTTTGACCTTTGACCTTGATTTTTTTTACCTATATTGTACATTGGCTACAAAATGCTACTCCTTCGCCATTTCTAACCCGATTTCGATTCCGTTTGCTTTATGTGATGGCACTAGGTGAGGGCTTCAAAACTTCTACATAGAATTTTGACCTTTGACTTCTTTGACCTTTGAGCTTCATCTTTTTACCTATATTGTACATTTTGCTACTAAATGCTACTTCCGGCGGGGACATATATTACGCACCGCGTAATTTCTACTTTTCCTTGTTTCTCATTTTAATGAATGCAAAGCTACATTTAATTAAACGAAATGGTCGCTATATATTGCCATTTCAATTTCAAGAGGTTCAAGGAAAAGTACAAATATGAGACTATCACTATTGATTTTGCGACATTCTATTGAATAGACTATCAAACTCAAGTCACTTCAAGTAACCTGCTAACTGAGCCATGCATTAAAATGCATCATATACAAATCCATGTTTTTTTACACGTTCATAAGATCTACGGTATGTGGGTGTACATACAACTACGACCCTCTTGGATGGATGCATAGAATTAATACAGGCAGATCTATCTTAGTGGTTCTGATTCTTTTTTTTTTTTCTGACATTGACAAACAGCATTCTCAGCTCACCAACATGAAACATCATGACTTGGGTACTGGCGATGAAGCTAATTTCTGCCGCGGTGCAGTCGAAGTACCCCTTCCAAACGACGAGGTAGACACCCGTGGCTGCGAGCAACCCCTCGAAGAACAGCGAGCTGATGACAGTAGCTACAAGGACGACCCATCGCCACTGCTGTCTGGTCACCTTCATCCTGTGTACAGCGTTATCAAGCACCTGCACACTGAAACAGGTACGTTGAATGTAAGAGTCAATGTATTGAGAATGCGATATTACAGTTACCGCGCATAATATTATAGACTCGGCAAAGAAGTGAAACTCGAGTAAAAAAAACGAGTATATTTAAATGTTCTCGTGGTGCTTTCAGGTTGTTTGCCTTCACTGGAGTCAGCTAGGGACCACTAATTGTCTTGTACTGTTCTTCTACTAGAATACGTACGAGCATATCGAATCTTATGCATAGCTTTCAAACATAGATTATTCCCCACAACTACAGAACACTTCCGGAGGCTTGCCCGACAGAAATGCAAGTGAGCATGCGTAGTATATTCCAACTCAAGAAGTAGTTTATATAACGTACAGAATATACTATAAGGAAGAAGGCATAGCTTTGCAATATAGTCCGTAGAGGAAAAGTATCAATAAATTTTGATAAAATACTAAACTATCCTTTTATACATAAAGGCAATGATAGAGGTATATTTGTTGCCTCCTTCAGATGACAGGGGAAAATCAAATTAAGTTTAAAAAGTATTAAAAAAGACTACTTCGTCCAATTCCCCCTATGTTTGTTTGTTTGTTTGTTTGTTTGTTTGTTTGTTGTTGTTTTTTTTTGGATAACTATCCTCTACTGAGACATGCACGAACTGTCGAGCCTTCCCATCCAGGGTTAAAATAATGACTAAATAGTTATTAATCAATAAATAAATGAATGAAGACAAATTAATAAATAGATTTATAAACACATGAATGCATGACATACAAACTACTTCCAATGTTATACACATGTTATGAAAGATGAATGTATAAAACATATAACACGTCATTTGGAATGGACAGGTAATACATGAGCTGTGAAATCACAACACAATCCTAACGGATTTTATCGTGAATCTTACATCTTCTACTCATTAGTGTCTAATGAATAAGATAAGATGCTATAAGATCACTTGATTGTATATGTAATATAATATATGTAATATATGATAAATGTATATTAAAGAGATTGGAGGTTTCAATGTTTTTCGTGTTTCACATCTGAGTGGACAAACTTAGTTGACTCCAGTAGTAGAATCTGCATGTCACACATTTTCTGAATCTACGCCAAAAGAATGTGGCATTTTAAGTAATATTTAAAAGAAAACGTGTCCAGCCTTTTTTTTTTTTATGTGTATGTTGTAGAGTGATTTATCCTAATCAATCACATCTATAGTTCCTAATATGCTTGTATTTTTCATTTGCGCGATAATCATTTCCCAGATTTATTTTAGTCTCTTTGCTATGTGACAGGGCTCGGACTGCTTCACTTTATTTACAGGTGTGAGTTGTCTCACAATGTCTCACACAATGTCTCACACAATAATTCTCCGTAGACACACACTGCGAAAAAAAAAATCAACAAAATCATGTAAAAATACGTGAAAGATTCAGTGACTGTCAAGTTTCACAATAATATTAAGTGATATAAGTTGGTCTAATCAGATGATTATTAGCCAGGTAGACCAACTTATTTCACTCCAGTTCTGAAATCTGCAAGAGGAGTTTATGAGCTCAAACTCCAACAAGAGGTCCTTACAACAGTGAAAGACTACGGTTTATCACTCAAAAGCCCACATGTTTTGTAAATCTCCGTCGAAGAACTGTAATTCTCCTTTAGGATAGATCTAAAGTAAAGCGTGTAAAGTTCGACCTTAAAAAGGCCATGATACAGTCCATAAGTTTGACACTTCGTAAAAACAGCCCACGAGTTCGACATTGCAACCATTATTATTTTAAAAACACGGTGCTTGGTGTGTCGGTCTCGTGGGCCTTGTTTGTTTGGTGTCGATTTCATGGGCTGTATGACTCGTGGGCTGTATGACTCATGGGCTGTATAACTCGTGGGCTGTATGACTCGTGGGTTGTGTGACTCGTGGGTGTCGAACTCGTTATGTGCACCCGCATGCCCGTGGGGCAGCTCACTTCATTTGTGTCGATGTTCGCGGCGGCCACGGCAGCCCCGTTTGCCGGGAAGGTAATGCGCCGTGCGTAGATGGGATACTAGTATTCTCCTGCTTTTTCTCCTCCGTATTCTAGTCTCGTTTGTTCCAGTTCTCGCTCCGGTGAACATGTATATAGCTATCAGACGCTGTTCTCACGGCATCTGGTCAGGCTATACTACACAATATTGTCCAATATTTTCCACTACGGACCATCTACGTTTCGTTACGTTTTGTTATGTGCTGTTACACTTTGTTGCGTTCAACCTGTTTTATTACGGCCTACAAAGTTTCTCATTAGCACCGGGACTGCAGTGGCAATTTTTTTGACGGTTTAAAAATCTGACGCGGCATCCACGGCAATCACGGCCTGTCACGTTTGCCCATCCCGTTCCACCGCGTTGTCTCACGTCCATTCCGTTTTGTCCACGGTGGCCTGAATCGGGACTGCCTCGTGGCCGCAGGGAATATGGTGTAAAGGCAGCACGAACAGGGAAATGCACACAATTTCCCAGGGCCTGTGTTGATTCATAGATGCTCCATGTAGCGCCCTCGTGGCGCGGCAACCAACGGTGCCATCTTGATTTTTGTAATGGATTGCTTTGTGGATTGACGGCCAAACAATCCAAAAAGTCTGCTGCACGAGTGTCCAATATCACCAGTTCTAAGAAACTTGCACTGACTTCAAGTCAAAATTCGGATAGACAGTTTAAGATATGGCCATTAGCATTATATTTGCTCCACATTATGAGAGCTACTTCAAATCTACACAAAAGAGATGAACCTTGAAGACTTATTTGTTACTCCGAACAGAAGAACCACATTTTATGGAGAACGAACATTTGCTTATGCCTGAAAACGCTTTTTTTTTTCTTTCCTTTTTTACAGTGGAAGCAAACATGAAGCTCGGTATAATCTTCGTAATTGCAATAATGTATTTGTATAATCTTTCTTCTTTTTTATTTTTTTTTTGAGCGCAGAGGCATTATATGCACCATGGGTTATGCGCTTTATAAGTACTCGTAATTACTATCATTATCATCATAATTATTACTATGATAATTTATTGTTACTACTACTACTACTACTAGTATATACTACTCTTATTACTATCATAAGCCACTTAACGGATCGATTTTCTCATGTGCGGAAAACGGAAAGAATCCTCAGGCAAGCTCTACTTAGAATGTTCACCTTTGTTTGAACACACAATGTGAAATTTATTCAATGACATCATCAAGGTCTAACAAAAGCTATCCATGCATCTCAATAGCTATTCAATTCAGTTCAATTAAATTCTATTTATTCATTTCATAATATCACATTAAAATATTTACAGAGATGCGTGGGTCAAAGTAGAAAATCGCGCAAAAGCCCGGGACTTGGAAATTGAGATTTCTTTTACAATACGATTTGAAATCGCAGTTTTGAATTAAGATATTGTCAAAATGTACCTAAAATTAGAACTAAATTCAGATGACTACAGGATAAACAATGTATTGAATTATATACAAAACCAAACAAAACAACGACTGAATTAAGACAATACAATACAAAACTAAAACATCCATGCAGGATAATTGTCAAAGGTTTGTATCATAATTGCAAAGGTTCTCATTTATTCATCTAATTCACTATATGGCGATTCCAGAAAAGATACGGCACATTTATCCATGCATATTTTTATTTGAAAGTCTGCATCACCCCGCATTATATTACCGAGTACATTAATAAGTCACTGTGGAAAACGAAAACAAAAACAAAAACAAAGAGAACCTGGAGCCGAAGTATGGTGACTTGACTCTCGCTGGGGTTTTAAAGGGATTTTAAATTTTTGCGAGATACTTTGAAACCACTTTATAAATTAAAGAGCATACAATATTATTCTAAGAGGAATTCAGCGTTTATTTGATGAAAATCGGTTTTAAAATGGCTGAGATATCCAAAAACAGAGTAAAACAAAGCGATCCCACCATTGCAACTGATTGACAAATTGCCCTATACATCGACGCAAATAAGCACTGAATTGATCAGTGTTTAGTAGCCATGATAAAAAAAAAAAAAAAAAAATCATGGCCGTACATACTCGAGCAGGATTCGAACCTGAATACGACCTCCTGATAAGCCTTATTTATATAATGCAGCTCTATATAGGTAAGCATTTAATGTAAAGCAAACGCATCACATAATTTCATGTTGAATTATACACTCAGAGGACACACTAAACAATACAGATATAAGAAAATCTCAATTGGAATGGAGGGAATCGTATACTTCGATGGAGGGCAATTTGTCAATTAGTTGCAATGAAAAAAACATCTCGACGGAAGAATTTTATGAATTTAAAAGCGATCCTTATAACACCCTTTAATAGGATCACTTTGTTTTAGATATCTCAGCCATTTCAAAACCAATTTTCACCGAATAAACTTTGAATTCCTCTTAGAATGTTCTTTAATATCATTTTCATAAGATGTTTTTCTCATTACCTAAAAAAAAAAAAAAAAAAACATAAAAAAATCTTGGAAACCTGAAGTGTCATCTCAACTGAAAGTGTATCATCCCTTTAAATTTAGGATTTTGATTAGGGTTAGGATAATTTGAAGACGATTCCCTCCATTCCAATTGAGATTTTCTTATATCTGTATTGTTTAGTGCGTCCTCTGAGTGTATAATTCAACATGAAATTATGTGATGCGTTTGCTTTATATTAAATGCTTACCTATATAGAGCTGCATCTATATTGATTAATACATATTATTTATTTGACATATCATTATGCCTACACTTTGCTAAATCTTGCTATAATACGTTATATTGAAAACGGAATGCAGAAATAAACTAGACTGAATCTTCAGGTTCTTTTTCTTGCAATAACTACAGAAGGCGTTTGACGGAGGCTAATACATAGAGCTAAATACTATCACACTTTGTCTGAGGAGAAGATTAAAAAGAATAATTGATCCCCACGAATGATATTCGGTCCAGATAGCAATGTTTTTTTTTTTTTATTGCTTGTTTGTTTTTTACATAAATCTTATATACATGCACTTTCTATTGACAAGGTTAGTGATCATGATCAAAAGAAATACCGGTATGACGCGATTGCGATAGCAGACCTTATGGTCCATGTATGTAAGGGTAGTTTATCTACCTTGTGAGCCTGTTGACAACATGCGGTGCTGAAAGACAAGAGGTATATGCATAATCTTCAACAGCTACTCCATCAACCAATCGACTATAGTATACATTAGCATGATTAGTCAGGACACCAATAAATAAAGTTGCGGTTAAATGATGCACGCTGTAGGTCTGATACACTTACATGAATATACTTGGCTGTAGGTCTGATACACTTACATGAATATACTTGGCTGTAAGGTCTTCCTTATACTGTTCGACTGTGTAGTAACTTTATCAATCAAGGTCAAATTTAACACCAGAGTTCACTGCACTCTCCCTGAGAAAGGAACATGGAAAAGCACAATGAATTATCTTAAGGATATTGACATTATTTCTTCAAAAAAGACAATCAGATCGAGGGATGTGAAGCTTTGAATATGGTTACCAACCTCTCAACAGGCCACCTTCGTTGTGTATTAAAATAATAATGATGGTAAAAGTTTTCCTTGTGGATCTGATAACAACAAACCGTTCAACCCTATGCACCCTATTCAAACCGCAGCACATCAACACTTGCTGTCTCGTGATCTGGAGCCCGTTTCATAAAACTTGTCATCAGTGACAACTGCCACATTTCTATGACAAATTCGCTCTCAGCCAATCAGATGCAAGGATTTCAGTAGCTTTCCACATCTATGACAACTTGTCACTGATGACAAGTTTTATGAAACGGGCACCTGGTTTGCGTGTATTGGCTATCACGGGCAAGCCCCGGTCACATTTCCAAAATTCTACATAATCTGCCTTTCAGGTGTAGTCGTTTTCAGGGGCATGATATATACTGAAATATTTTGGGCAGTCACAAGTTGTAGTTGTCTTCTTATCCAGCGATGAAACTTCAAAAACTTCATAACTCAGTTTTTTAACGGGTTGTCGATTTTCCTCAAGCTTTCACTGATTTATTCTATTAATATTGCTGCATTATCTCACTCAATACACATGTATCTGAAGGTGAACTTGTCCTTTGACACCCACGATGTATAACCTACAACAGTACCATGTCCTTCAGACATGTATATTTCCAAAGATAAGAGGTTTACCCGACAACTATACACAATGTCCATGAGAGGTCCTACGCACGCACACGCATTATATACACACAAAAGTACTTTAACTTTTACTGAATAAAATCTCACGATACATGTACAGTCTCTATCCCTTATTGAGTTATACTGCTGCTGCATACGATCAGCATAGAAATGACCTTGACCGTAAATACCATTACATTGCACACGCAAATTATGTTAAGAGACCGAGAAAAAAAAGAAAAAAAAAAGCCACCATGATTGCTAGTACGATTTAGTATATTTTCCATATTAGCATTTATTATTATTTTTTTTTTTTTTAAGCAATAAGCTTCCTGAACCCGTAGGCCTACTTCAAATTACTGTCTACTGCGTTTGCGTCTTTACAGACACGAGGTGACCAATGTTCTCCGGATGTCCCCCGGGGGAGCGGGCTCCCTACCTCGAGTTCTGGGGTATAAGGTCTATAAAGTACAATATTATTCATTTATCGAGTATCAACGACTTTGAGAGCTTTAGCTTTATCTGGCATGACAATAACATCATCTGCATACAGCAGCACAAATAATTTTAGGTAATAAATCTCTACATGATCATTACTCTTAGTGGACCTTACCTGATTAGCTACAGACTACTAGTAAATAGTAGCCTACAAGTACAACATTATAGTGGCAATTCAAATCCTGTTCGACATCATTCAATAGCTGAATGAAGCATACAAGGGAAGCTGTCCCCTTCACGTACACCAATATTGCACCCGCAAAACCCTGAAAGCTCATTGCTATTCTTACGCAATACTTTGCATTTGTGAATGACGCCAAAAGTCCACATCCACGATGACGTTAGCATACATACAACTATCGAAAAGTCCCTGTATACTATCAGGGAGATGGTCCACCCACCTGATACTTTTATCTACGGATGGACCATGATCTGAGGATGAAGCCCTGTTGCGTCTTCACCGCTTGCCTCAGCCTTCTCAAGCAACTGTGTACGTTCTAAACGAGTGCTAGTCATTCCAAAGAGCGACGTGGTTACACCTCCCTGTTCAAACACATGCAGTGGATGTTTGAAGGTCCGTGCACGTGGTATTGTAATTCGCGCTGTGTGGAAAATAGACCTCGAGGACTTTCCAGAAGGCAAGGTTGAAGACTGTCCTCGGGAGGCGTTATTTGTGCCTGGTAATAGTAAAGCACTGATCTCTATGTACATAAGATAAGTACTGGCAGGCAGGGAGACAAGGAGGAAACGCCATAGTTCGCAAGGGGGGGGGGGGTGGGTGAAGGTATCGCCCATCGACATCATAAATAAATATCAATGAACACGCCTCGTACCTTAGTCTGGTTTACAGACCACTTGCCAACTGTGCATGTACAATCCCTTCCACAAATGCACCCGATTCGCGGCGTTTAAATCGAATGCATCATTCTGCAGAAACCACTGATATCCCTTTTTTTTTCTACATAGAGAACAATGGCAGAAACATCAAGGTCAACCTGCTACTTCTTTTGTCGTGAGAGGGCGTTAGCAAAATTGATTCATGCGGAGGCAGATGATCTGGAGGCTGGACGCCCTCGTGGAGGCCAAATAAATGCGACCAGCCCGAACGCGAAAAATGTGTGAAGGAGCACCCCGGGTTAGAGGCCAGACTACTCCCACCTAAAACGGCATCAGTGTACACTGGTCTTCCCTCGCCTTGAAACCCCAAACAAAGAACTGAACACAATACACGGATAAAAAACAAGCCTCACGCAAAGACGCAAACCATTGTACATTGTATAAGTACTTAAGGGAGGAATGATTATCTATCTCATTTCCCATGAGCGCACTCAATCTTCGCTCTATACATGAAACTAGGGAGGTGGAAGAGAGAACACCTCCCTGATGAAACCATTCTCCGATGTTTCAAGTTCGTAGTGTATAGGAGCAGGGATGTGAGTCGTTTACCATGACATCTTGCTCCCGCGACAATCGCTCCCATGAATTGTCTGCACGCTAAGCCAAACATAAAACCTACCAACAAACATAACCCTAACCCTAATCCTTAATATCCTCACAACGAAATATATCCTAAACCCCATCACAATCCTATAAACTCTAACCCTAAGTCATTATAAAGAACTAGCAGTACCCGTGGAAATCCACGGGTCTGAGGGGTTTTATTTTTTTTCTCCTAGATACGATTTTGCACATTGATAAAATAATTTTTTTTTCTCATTCTTTCGTTACTTGTGCTCGATCTCTTCTACCCATGACCATCACCCCCCCCCCCCACCACACACACACACATTTCCACCACCGTAGAACAAAAAAAAAAAAAAACCAAACAAACAAACAAAAAACAAAACAAAACAAAACTCCAAAACAAACATTCAGGGAAAAATTATCAAAAACGCTTATGAGATTCTCCGGAAGTTCTGCCCACAGATTCTTCCCGTCGGAATGGGGAGATGACTTTGATATTAATTATACCCCCTGCTCTTGCATCCATGCAGGCACCCGAGGGAATCCACGGCTGGTCTCAGGGCCTATCATTTTTTTTTTTCATTCCTATTTCTTTTCCCACGTTATGAGAGAAAAATATAATATTTTTGATCGTCTTCAATTGCTCCCTCCTTTTTGTTTTTAATCACCAAAACGTGGTTTGATAGATCATAGAACCATCCATTTATCTGCTTCAGACTATACATCATCATTATTATCATATTATAATTCTCATTAGGCCCCTATTGTTATATTGCTATTATAATTATTATTGTTATTTGGGGAGGGGGATCATAGTCATTAGGTTTTATAAGTATTATATAGGCACCCGTGGGAATCCACGGGTCTCAGGGCTTCGTATTTTTCCTTTAATATTTCTTCAACCACGTCATGAGAGAAGAAATACACAAAGAATATTTTCGTCTTCATTTGCTCCCTCAGTTCTGTTTTCATAATCAAAACTTGGTTTGATGGATCTAGAACCACCCGTTTATCTCATTGATACTGTTCATTGTTTTTATTATCATAATAAATAACATTATCATTATCATTATTATTGTTATTATTATTTTGTGGGAGGGGAGATCATGTAGTCATTCGGTTTTATTATTATTTTATATTATTCATTGACATGGGGATGAATCAGGGGAATTAAGGAAAAAAGTTAATCGGTCAAGGATAGTGAATATCTTTTTTCCGTCATGTCAAGGTTTCTGTTTCTCTACGACTGATAGACGTTTCAAATAGCTTCATTATCAATGCTATTTAAATTTAAACATCAAAACAATCCAGTACCTGTTTGTGTCTCTTCCGCCCACTCTTAAGTTATGGATCATAGCACCCCCTCCCCATTCATTTGCATTGGCCTATTGTATTATTATAATTATTTCAGTGTATTATTGTTATTGTTATTATCATTATTACTAACATTATTAATATTATTTAGGGGAGAGGAGAGAATAGAGTCATAATATAGGGATGATCAACCAAGGGAGGCGGAAATGTTAAGAATTGTAAAAATCTGTTTCCCCCATTTTTCTGCTCTTGATAAAAAGCATTTCTGAAGACAGCCCTGCGCAAACTGTCAAAAACTGCTTCACTGCACTAACTTACGTAATCTTGTGCTGGGTAGGACTACTTCATATGTAGACCCCTAGTGTTTTTGTTACTATTGTGCTGAGAGAAATTAAATATTTTCGTCTTCGTTTGCTCTCTTCTTTTTGTTTTTATCACCAAACCTTGGTTTGATGGATCATAGAACCACCCATTTATCTGCTTCAGACTGTACATTTATTATCATAATCATTAATGTCCTATGTGTTGTTTGAAGGTTTGCATGGTGAAGTTAATTAGGGAGAAAGATTTGCGGTGACACCATGTGTATGTAGTCCTTAACCGGATCGTAGTTTGGAAGAAGAGCTTGGAAAGAGGAGAAACGAAGAGGGAAGTGACATATGGGGGTTGTGAGGAGGGCAAAAAATGAAGAGTGGGAGACAGTAATGGGCTGGAAGTTGAAATTGCACTAGTGGAGACAGTAGAGAAAGGAACACAGAGAGTGGTAAGGAAGAATAGTGTGAGAATCAAGTAAGATGTTCGGACATCGTTGGAAGGGGAAAGATGAAATAGAAGGGAAGAGGAAGAGGAAGGAGTTGAATGTTGGAGAATCATGGAGATAGGGGAGAGCAGTGAAGATTCATGAAACCAAGAGGAGAACGAAGTTGGCGAACAGTGTGGCTATGGAATGCGAATGAATGGAGAAGGACGATTAACAGAAATAAGGAGGGGTGAGTAGAGGAGAGGTGAGAATATGCGGAGAGAAGGGAGAGAGAGAGAGAGAGGGGGGGCAATGAAAAGAAGAAGAAAAGAACAAATTGAAATTCAAGACATAAATTGGAGGGAGCTAGTGTAGATCCTAGAATTAAATGCTGCTGCGGAAAAGAAAAAATAAATGGAGAGGAAATTGATGACAGTTAAATCCTGAAAAGGTTCCTGTGGGAGAAATGCAAAAATGAGAAATTAAAATAAGGTTAAAGTGTAGACCTGAGGAGAGAAGACAAGAGAAATAACCTGTAAAGAAATGTGTAAATTAAAACTAGTGGTCCTGAAAAGGACCGTTGGGTTGTATGGAAGGAAGAAATAAAAAGAAAAGAAGAAAGAAGAGAACAGAACAGAAAGAAAAGAAAAGATAAGTAGTGTAGAAACAGACAAAAGTGTAAGAGAGGGAGAGAGAGAGGAAAGAGAAATGAAACACTGAGTAAACACAGCTAGTGAAAGTAGAGCAAGAAGTCTAGTTATAAGAATAACTAGGAGAACCGAGGAACTTGACGTTTCGGGCAGGTTGACTGTCCTTCGTCAGAAGTGAAGCGTGATCTGAGAGGAGGCGGGCTATATACCGGGAATGCGGACCTAGATGGAAGAGGTCGGTCGAGGCGGGCTCGCAGGCGGGCTGAGCGTCGGCTGTTGGTGGAGTGTTGTGGTCGTTGATGCGTTCTATTGTTCTTGGAGTGTGTTAGTGGCGGAGTACATCTGTGAGGGCTAACTTGGCTGTTAGTAGGTCGTGGCAGGAGATTGGAGTCCGGGTTAGTAGATGGGGTGGACGTCGGTGGTGTGAATGAATTGTGTCGGTGAGGGCGTCTTCTGGAACCAGCGATAGGTGTGGTCGTGAGTGGAAGGCGCGGTTGACGTCGTGGGCGCTGTTGTGAAGAGGTGGGGGAAGAGTTATGAGAGGAAGAAGTAGAGGGGGGAATGTGCTGTGGAGAGAGTGTGTTGTTGTTGTCGTTGTTGCTGTTTGATTGTTTGTTGATGAGAGGAAGCCAGATGTTGTTGATGTGGAGTCCAGTATCCTGTGTAACAGTGTCGTGTGTGTGAATTTCTATGGCTTCTCTGATGCGTCGTGTGTTCCAGTTTTTGATGGATGTGATGAGTTTGCTGTCTTCCCAGTTGATGCGATGTTCCGACTGTTGAGCGTGTTTCACGATGGCTGACTTTTCCCATTCCGAACGTCTGTAGCATGTTTTGTGTTCTTTCAGTCTGGTCTCTAGCGATCTCCCTGTTTCACCTATGTAGACTTTGCCGCATTCGCATGGGATACGGTAGACACCTGGTTGTTTGTGTCTGGAGTGCTTGTCTTTGTGTGAGTGCAATGAATTGTGAAGTTTGTTGGAAGATGTATGACGGACCTGGATGTTGGCGGACTTGAAGATGCGTTGTAGTTTGTGCGAGGTGGCGCCGAGGTAGGGAAGATTTACAGTTGTGATGGGCTGTTCCTTGGCTGCTTGGTTGGGATGAGAAGGTGCTTGAGTGTTGATTTTGTGCTTGGGGTATTGGTTGATAGTGGTGAGTGTGTTTACAGGTTATTTCTCTTGTCTTCTCTCCTCAGGTCTACACTTTAACCTTATTTTAATTTCTCATTTTTGCATTTCTCCCACAGGAACCTTTTCAGGATTTAACTGTCATCAATTTCCTCTCCATTTATTTTTTCTTTTCCGCAGCAGCATTTAATTCTAGGATCTACACTAGCTCCCTCCAATTTATGTCTTGAATTTCAATTTGTTCTTTTCTTCTTCTTTTCATTGCCCCCCCTCTCTCTCTCTCTCTCCCTTCTCTCCGCATATTCTCACCTCTCCTCTACTCACCCCTCCTTATTTCTGTTAATCGTCCTTCTCCATTCATTCGCATTCCATAGCCACACTGTTCGCCAACTTCGTTCTCCTCTTGGTTTCATGAATCTTCACTGCTCTCCCCTATCTCCATGATTCTCCAACATTCAACTCCTTCCTCTTCCTCTTCCCTTCTATTTCATCTTTCCCCTTCCAACGATGTCCGAACATCTTACTTGATTCTCACACTATTCTTCCTTACCACTCTCTGTGTTCCTTTCTCTACTGTCTCCACTAGTGCAATTTCAACTTCCAGCCCATTACTGTCTCCCACTCTTCATTTTTTGCCCTCCTCACAACCCCCATATGTCACTTCCCTCTTCGTTTCTCCTCTTTCCAAGCTCTTCTTCCAAACTACGATCCGGTTAAGGACTACATACACATGGTGTCACCGCAAATCTTTCTCCCTCATTAATGTCCTTCTTCTGCTTCAGACTGTACATTTTCATCACTATTATCATCATTATTGTTATTATTAGTATTATAACTATCACTTTTATTATTATTACTATTATTATTATTATTATATTATCATTATAATCATCATTGTTTTATTTGGGGAGGGGGAGATCATAGTCATTAGGTTTAATAAGTAGGCACCCGTGGGAATCCATGGGTCTCAGGGCCTCGTATTTTTTCTTTAATATTCCTTTTCCCACGTAATGGGAGAAAGAAGAATATTTTTGTCGTCATTTGCTCCCTCTTTTTTATTTTTATCACCAAAACTTGGTTTGATGCACCATAGAACCACACATTTGAAGTCCACTTGTAACTTCAAAAATTGGCGGTCAGCAAAGCGAGGGTTTCCCCCGCGTCCGCTCGTCTTATGAATATTCCTGTTTACAGCAGCCATAGTAAACGAATGAACAGCGGCGCGTGTACTCTGATATGGAAGGGTACGATCGGCAAGGACAAAATTTAAGTGGATATTTAGCCGTCCTGAACAGTCTGAGTACAATCATACCCGACTTGAGAGTACATTAAATGACGTACCTGAGCTGCAGTATCCTGCAGTTGTGCAAAATACAATAAAATAACAGCATTCGTTGTTTTCATTTGGGCACGCCAATGGCGAACGTCGCTGTACGTAAATGCCCTTGTACTAACAATGACCGCGCCGTGTATTGATATACCATAATGAGTGTCCATATCACGCCCACGCAGATAGTGTTTCGTGTAACCATCGTCAATACATACACAGGCGCAGGCCACACACTGGCATACCGTACCCGAGAGTGCATTGTGTGTGTGCGTGCGTGTCCGCTTCGCGTGTTTTTTTAGACGGCACAGATTGGGGAAACTAAAAATCTATCGGGGACCCTATCCCTAAACCTAACCCTAATCCTAATCCTAACCCTAACCATCAAACCCTAACCCTAACCCTAACCCTAACCCCAAACCTAACCCTAACACTAACCATAACCATAACCAAAAACCCTAACCCAACGTTTTTCCCATAGGTTTAACACGCGCCATGCCCCAATCTGTGCCGTCTTTAAAAAAAAAACGCCCGCCGGAATATGACAGAGATTTCGCTGCACGCCATCATCTTTTTGACTTTAGTATCCCCATTGTCTCTGCAAGCTAAAAGATGGACGATCGAGAAAGCAGGAGTCCAGCGCAGGATCGGTGAATATTTAAACGCTCGGCTCTGACGTCACGCACAAAAATGCATTATGCATCTATCTAATTAATTTTTCTTTTTCGTCCTCGACGTCGACACGGAGGCGGAGCGGGGACGAAACCCGCGCCATTCGATGCAGGATACTCTCCCGCGGCCGACGGCACCGGTCGCAGTAGTCTGGGCTCCGTCCCCTTTTCCTTGGTGCGACCAAGAGAGGGCGCAAATTTTCTGATTGCGATAATCGAGAGACTGCGCGCCCACTCGGGTATCGCAGTTCTCGGCGTATCGCAATCCTCGGGTGTCACGCCCTCATACGGCTTGTCGCGTACACTGAATCACCCCTACGAGTAAAAAGAGTCCAGAAGCTAGACTACGGTCGCAGCTGCCCGGAGCCGACGGCTCGGGAGGAGATAGACAATCCAGCAACGCCGGAATAAAACAGGAAATACATAAGGCCGCGACAACAACAACAACTTCGCGTATTATATAGATATAGAAACGTATTCAGTGTTTAGTTTAATGTACTTTTATAGCACAGTTACTTTAAAAGAGTAGACCTTGCAATAAGCATACATGTAGCTATAATGGGAGAACCATTCTCGACTAGCACTTGTGCTAACTTTTGGTTCCCCCTTTAACAACATTATCTTCTGTTTTTCTATTTTTTCAGAACCTTTGTCTATGCATATGTCTACATTACATACTTATTCATTCTCTTTGCCTATTCAGTGATAAATGTATCACAACGAAACTAAATCTATTATACCACATGTATTCTTATGCAATGTAAGATGAATATAAGTATGTAAAGTATATGCTGGCATAGCTGTAAGAAACTTGTACAAAATCATCGTATTCTCATTAAAAAATTTTCATGTTATTGCATCTTACCCGATGTTATCATGTTATCATATTCACATGTATGTTGTTAATAAACTCAACTCAGCTCAACTCAATTATGGAGAAAATCATAGACTGGAGAAATTGTCGCAGCCCAGAGCAAATCTTGTCACCATCTTTGATATCGTCGAAGGAGCAAAAATATCTATCACCATGGATGTGACACGATATATTTGCACAGGACTGCGACAATTTCTCCGGTCTATGATTTTCTCAAATAACTCATATGGTCATGATTGTGAGCTACGTGAGTCACATCCCTACAGTAGGAGGTAATGAAGGAAATACGCTGAATGAAAAGACCCAAACACCGATTCATCGTTGGAAGACAAAAGAAAGACAGATGCATATATCACACTTTCGATATGTCTTAGTTAGCTATGTCTAGATAATAACACAAGCAATATAGAATAGACTATAGGAGGAAGAGCTGCAAGGAATCATGGACTTCGAACTTACTTTATTAGGAGCAGAAGAGGACGGCCCCAGTCCCAGCATGAGAAGAAGACTGCCTTCCTGAAAAGTTGTTAGCACATAGAGCTACAACTCTAACGGAAACGAAGAGAAAGGCAACGATCGTCTATGTGACAAACTACGGAGTTGTCGGCTCATAATCATCCAGTCCAGACATTCATTGTTATGATTTCTCACTGGTGTCATGGAGCTACTTTAACCCGTAGCTCCATGGTTCTATACGCATTATCAATTTCGATAAACACACGGCCTGTGTACAAACACTTGACACCGACCAGCATAATAATCACGATACTATACGACATGCAATGCGTACGGCCACGTGACCTGACCTTTGAGGGAGGGAGGGATTGGGGGGGGGGGGGGGGGAGAGAAGGACAGAGAGAGAAGGCGGAAGGGATAGCACGCCGTTGTTGGACCAGAACAGCTGTAAGTGTGTTGTGTTGACCTCAAATCAGTCGTTTATATTCATTTTGTTTGCGTAAAGAGGAAAAAATCTTGTGCCTATATTGATTACCAGAGGGCAGTGTATTTAACTTTATATGAATTGAGTCAAACTTTGAAATCAATTATTGGCACCATGGAAAAGTCATTGACATTATCATTAATATGTATAAGAAGTCAAATCTTAATTCGGAGTTCCACTTTGCGCATGAGCAGAAACAAGGTCATTCGGACCAACAGGCATGTTGGTTTTTAATTTCACTGGGATAAGCATCTGTAATGTAATGATTATTCATGAAATACTTATAAATGCTGCTTGCCAGCACATCCATCTGGTAGCAAAAGTGGTATTTGGCAATATCAATAGAAAGAGATCGTCAATACATTCAATGTAAAATAACGAAATGGATGCTTTCCCAAGTGTTAATTCACGGATCATTCTGATCATCTGGTCGACGCAAGTTCATTCTTTGTTAGAACAGGATCAATTAATTCCATAAATTGTTACGTAAAGCTTACGCATTATGTCGCTCTAAAACGAGTGAAGTGCCCCTAACCGACTGAGAAAAAAGAAAGGTCATTCGGACCAATGTGCCCATGAGCTAACTCCGAACCGGATTATTAAGACAACATTCTTACTGTATAAAGGGTTAAATTTCGGACCAGCTAATAGTAAGTCTAAAAAAGAAAGAGAAAAATTTTACAAGCACAACATTGAAAACTAGACCAAAATCGAATTAAAAAGAAAAAGAAGTTATGAAATCGCGGAGTTTCGCTAATTTTCATCAAGCAGTTCCTGAGCAGACAATGAGTATAGGCCTATACGAGTAAGGGCCTATAATTCGCGAAAATTATAGTGATTTGATAATGCCATCGCCTCACAAACTACCATTTAGTTTGTTTATGAATTTTGCAATTTCAAGTTTGTTTGTCCGTTTGTTTGTTTGTGTGCTTGCTTGTATTGTTAAAACGCAATAATGCCCCAGTCTTAAAGGGGATGGCTAGTAACTGCATGATCAGTGGGAATCAGTGGGTATGCTGGGGGTGATTGTTCCAATCTTTGTGGGATTCATTTAAGAGTACATTATATATCTATTGTTGTGTGAAAATTATTTGCTTCAGAATGGTCTCATATTCAAGTAATGTGCAGTTTAATGTTTCCAGGTTAGCATGCCTGTATACAGTGATGGGGCGATCGTTAATAACGAGATGGTCACCATGTCGTTCGGTTTTCATAGAACCACTCAGACTCCACAGTAGTAATGGGCGAAGAAATGTCGCATGTGTTGTATATACCATTCACACAGATGATGACATAATAGGCGTTTTCACATCAGCCCGATGTTTCTAACATTTTTTGGTGAGATAATGAGAAACCTCTTATGAAATATGAAAGGGTATGTAATTCCATGAGGAATTCAACGTTTATTAATTTGATGAAAATTGGTTTTGAAATGACTGAGATATCCAAAACAGAGCGATTCTAATAAGTGTGGGACCCACACTTTATTACTATCGCTTTGTTTTACTTTGTTTTCGGATGTTTCAGTCATTCCAAACCCGATTTTCATCAAATAAACTTTGAATTCTTCTTAAAATGGTATGCTCTGTACTATTTTATAAGTGTTTTCTTTGTACCTCGCAAAAAGTGAAAAGCCCAATTCTCATCTCCACCAATACTGTACCATCCCTTTAACATTTCATAAAGTGACTTTTAAGTAAATCTCACAAAAATTTGAAGCTGAATCCTCACCTCACCTAATACCATATCATCCCTTTGTATCAGACGGCAAGAAAGGCGCGGACACGCAGGCTTTCAGCTTTTTCTTTATTCTCGTCTCTGACCAAGGCGCCTTTGCGAAGTAAATCTTCTCCATGTTGCTATGATTGACCTTGATGAACAAATTTAATCAAACCAGCGGAATGTTAGGAGTTTCAAGAAATTCTATCATATCGCAAGACAAATGACAAGTAGGTCTAACAATTTGCATATTCTTATATATGAGACAATGATATTGATCTCGACCAACTTTCTATGGTATAATTCGATCCTGGTGCTGAGAAGTGCGTGTAAGTTGGCCATGTACTATTATACGGTTACAGCTCGTTATTCCGAAGGTTCGTTATTCCGAAGGCTCGTCAGTCCGAAGATTCGTTATTCCGAAGGTTCGTTTTTCCGAATTTAATTTTCGGATTAACAAATCTTCGGAATAACGAACCTTCGGAATAACGCCACAAATGTTCGGATTAACGAACCCTTTTTCATTTTCGGATTAACGAACCTCTGGGTATAGGGATTTGTGTGTTTCGGAATAGCGAACCTTCGGAATAACGAACCTTCGGAATATCGAACCTTCGGAATAACGAACAGCACCCTATTATACATAATTACTAAAACCTGTCTAGAGCACACGTCCTCAACACGCCTGCATGGAAGAAAGATTCGGTTTACCGTGGATATGCTTTTGAAATTGGGATTGAGATTTTTTGGTTGGTTTGATTCTGTATTTCGAAGGACTTTGAATTTGTTTCTGCTCCATCAGTAAATACTAATTCATATTTCACAGCATTTTTTTTTTCAAAATAAAGTTCCTGAACAGGGGGAGGCAAATGTAATTGTACAGGATTTTCAACAGTGCTCAAAATAAAAATAGGTCTACGTAAATAAACTTGAGTTGATATTGCATTGAGGGAACTAACATTCATGAAGATGTCACTAATAACAGCTATATAGAAAGTGCAGATGGCCGTCATTATAAAGCATACAGCTTGAAGGAGTGGCCAGCCTTTAGTGACGTAGGCCTACAAGATTGATGGATGTATGAATCGTAAGTGCTATTGGACTTGCCTTGAATTACTGTAATGTAGTAAAGTGCATGTGGTGCTTTTATAGTGTGCACACATGCGCTAGTGAGGATACACTGGGGCATAAACGATAAAATCATGACCAGCATTAGTCATTACAAAATAAGACTAATATTGCGACAAACAGTAATGCTTTAAGATTGGTTTAAAGATATTGTATTGTGAGCAGTGATTTAAAACAAAACAAAAATCGAGATATTACATATGATGAAAATATAATCAGTTATATCACAAAGCACACTGTAACACATACAAATTTCGAAATAAAGCCTAAAATATTTTCCCAAAAAACCATAACTGTAGACGATTAATATTACATGTATTTTACTATTGTTCAAATTTTGTATATTTAACAATACTTAACATTGATTATGCTGATTAACATTTTTACTTTGTCTGTTTCCATCCCTCGCTCACATTTTAGAACTATTTTGAAACTGTAAAGCTGGGTTTGTTTCATCTGCAAATGGTAAATCATGCCTGTAAAGGTCTTGTTTACCTTTGGGAACAGTGATTTAAAAAACGTTCGAGATATCGCATTTGATGTACATGTGAACGTCAGTTGTATCACAAAACATCCTACCATAACACATTCGCAATGAAGCCTAGAATATAAGGAGATATCACTTTTTTTTTTCTCAATAAACCATAACTGTTGACGGTTTAGTCTGGAAACGTTTAATTATAATTATTATAACTATTGTTCACATTTTGTAATATTTAAAAACACTTAACATCGATAATACTGATTCAAATTTTTACATTGGTCGTTCTTATCCCTAAGTCACATTTTAGAACTATCTTAAAGGGATGGCACAGTATTGGTGGAGATGAGAATTGCGCTTTTAACTTTTTGCAAGATACCAAGAAAACACTTATGATATATAGTACAGAACATACCATTTTAAGAGGAATTCAAAGTTTATTTGATGAAAATCGGGTTTGGAATGACTGAAACATCCAAAAACAAAGTAAAACAAAGCGATCGTAATAAAGTGTGGGTCCCACACTTTATTAGAATCACTCTTTTTTGGATATCTCAGCCATTTCAAAACCAATTTTCATCAAATAAATGTTGAATTCCTCATAGAATTACATGCTCTTTCATATTTCATAAGAGATTTCTCATTATCTCACCAAAAATGTTAGAAACCTGAAATTAGGTCTCAACCAAAAATGTACAATCCCTTCAAGCACTAATGCTGGGGTTTTGTTTCATCTGCAAATAGTAAATTATGCCTTTAAGTCAACAAAAAGACCCAACATTTTACCTCCTTTTGCAGGGATGGCATTTCGAGATATCTGGAATATGATGTCCAATTGATTTATGAGCTAATGAAAGCTTTGGATTGCTTAAATGAAAATCATGAGAAGGACGAGTTCGGTATGTATGAATATATTCATTAGTAATCAAATAATCTTGAAAAACTAGTAAATTGTGAACATATATTTATATACACACATATTATAGCCACATGGTACAAGTGAATTTCATGAGTCTTTAGAGTTGTGAAATGATGTAATAAATGATCAGTGTGAGCAAAATAGGACAGCTGTTGATGAGTGCAGATTCGACGGGCTTTTTTTCTGTAGAAGAAATAATGAATTGATTTTCACTTTGATGCAATTTTCCCATACAATGTTACAGCTATAATATAATCATGGCACTAACAAGGCATTACTATAAAATATTTCTTATTCATCATGTCCTTCAATCGCCGAAGAAAACCAGTTGCTCTAGATATCAAGGTTATTACATTTTATACATTGATGGTCATATAACTATTCCACTGAGGTCAAATGAGAATCAAGAGTGACTCTTAAAAACTTAGGTGGTTGTTTTGTGAAAGCAGAAGTCATCGAGTCGTTATTTGAGACTCTGAAAATGATAATCAATGAAATGATGATGATAATAATAATGATTACAAATATACAATTACGTGTCAGTTGATTATAAATATTACTTATAAAGTATTACAGAGAGAGAAAGATAGTAGATATAGATATATGCGGGTATATAGAAATAAACGATTAATAGTATTTTGTGTTTGACTTACACTTTTTCATGATATATTCCACGTGGTATACAGAGGCATCGTGTCCAATGATTTCATCGAATTGGCGACCTCAATCTTGCATCGATAAGCGTGGGAGATGTACTGTCACTCGGCTCAGTTCTTTGAACCCTAGGTTCGTTAGCAATGAATGGGACACGTCAAGGCATTATATGCTTAAAGGACAAGTTCACCTTCATTAACATAAGGATTGAGAGAATGTAGCAATATTAGTAGAACACATAATTGAGAGTTTGAGGAAAATCGGACAATCCGTTCAAAAGTTATGAATTTTTGAAGTTTTTGTGCAGTCACCGCTGGATGAGAAGACTACTGCAGTGTATAATGGCACATGCGTACAACAATATAAGGAAAATATAAAGAGAATTTCACAAAATTTCATCTTTTGAAAAAAGTACACATTCCCTTGACTAGTTACTGACATATATGTTATAATAATATTATTTCCATTGCGGAATTTGCCTTTAGAAAGAGGCAAGTCAAGTGCTCTTTTATTATGCGAAAAAAGTGAAAATATATTGAATTTTCTTTACATTTTCTTTATACTGTTGTAATCATATGACATCACGAGCCTTAGTAGTCTCCTCATCCAGCGGTTCGAACACAAAAGTTTTAAAAATTAATAACTTTTGCATCGATTGTCCAATTTTCTTCAAACTTTCACTGATGTGTTCCACTAATATTGCTGCATTCTCTCAATCCTTATGTTAATGAAGGTTAACTTGTCCTTTAACCATTCAAAGACCGCAACTTTGACCTATACCAACTATCCCATTGTTGAACATACAGTCAGACCCGTTTATAGCGGCCACACACAGGAGACGGGAAAAAGTGGCGGTTGCAAACAGGTGGCCGCTAGAGAGTGGGTTCTTTAACATATCTCGCTTTCTCTCGAAGAGAATTGTTTTTAATGGCAGTATGGCCACTAAAAACAATGGGAGAGCTCGCACATAGAGTAGTATGCATTTACTGCCACTACAAACCATGTTCAGTCAAGTTCGTGTTCAGTGTGTTTGGAACATTTCTTCGAAAATCTTGGATTTTTCCATCAAGTCCTATATGTAGCTGAGTCGTATTTACTCATAAAGGAAAATTTAAAAAAAAGTAATTCATAGAACCATTTTATAAAACAAATAATGCACAGGTTTAAGTTCATGATGTAAGTGGAGATGCAGCTCACTCTCGGATATTCACAATGTCATGCAACATGCACTCTACTGTGTCTCGGTATACATGTTGGTCTATAACCTCGAGTGCGTTCCATCAGGGAGGTGAGTCTCCTCTCCCTGGTTGCATCTTCTCTAACGCCCTCTCTTATGTATTATTTATCACATCATGTCCACAATTTATTTGCTTAAATAAACATCGAGTTGAATGGAAAAAAAGCCACGACCGAATAGTAAGTTTCTATCAATATCAGGCTTAAGGTGATAAAGTCATGGAATTCTGATGATTAAAACCCATGTCGGGCCAGAGTTATGAAACATCCCGTTTAAACTGCAGAGGTTTCATATCATACGACTGCCAGTGATTTTTTTTTTTCTTAGACAATGCCCAGTATTTTCAATTGCCCATGTTTTCTTTTGTACTTATCGAATATCGATAAAGAGTAGCTTTGAAAGTTGTCGGCTTCAACGCACTGCATCCTTGAAAATTGACGGCCTGCAGGTTTGGGTTATAGCCTAATATATTTGCAAGGATATGACTTATCAACCAGAGACACAAACTACATGCATGATTTAATGATGGCACTGATTCAGACGTATCCCGACGATCAGGAAGGAGAAGTAATACAGTACACCTTACTGCATTGAACTACACGTAAACTCTTCACCCTCTTCACACACAAAACAACAACAACAGCAACAACAAAAGGAAGGATGTAGCATTCCTTGTATCGTTATTTTTGTAACAACCTCGCAATGACAAATAGCTGTTGCCGGTTGTAGTTGAACCAGGGAGGTGGGAAGATTACCACCTCCCTGGGTGAACGTACCAGGAAAGGGAACCTCCCTGAACGTCGACCGTCTTGCCCGAACCACAGCGGGGAGAGCTCTTGTTTGATGACGTAATAACAAAGGTCTATTTGCATAATAATATGTATAGCATAGAAACTGACGATTTGGTGGTATATATTAAGAACATGTGAAACTTAAACACTGCCAAAGTCAAGAAATGCCGGCTTTGACCACCATTCCATATATTTTGTCTGACCACTCACGTTCTTCGTTGAAATCGATTCCTGGGGGGGGGGGGGGGGGGAGGGGGGGAGGGGGCATTTCATGAAGTGTTTTTGTCGAATGTTTTTCTGACAAACTGTTACAAGCTACTGAAACCATTCCTTGCACCTGAATGGGCAAGAGAAAATTTGTCCGACAACTTCGTCAGACAAAACGCTTCATGAAATGCCCCCCTGATCGCATCAGAGGTCATCTTTTTTAATTGGTCGTTATCGCCACAAGCTCGTTTCCTCTCCACATTGATGAAAGAGCTGGTGTGGATTCCTGTCGGATGTGTGTGTTCTTATGTTCTGTTTGTTTCTATTGTTATCTTCGTGAAAGAGAGAGAGAGAGAGAGAGAAGGGGGGGGGGGGGGGAGAGAGATCCACCTATTAAAGTTGGATAACTGCTACGCGGAACTCCCCCAAAAATGGTCCTGCTAAGTTTGTTAAAAAAATAGAATACAAGTACAGGCATAAAAAAGATCTGTCTACATATATCACGTGATCTATTGTATCACGTGACCACACAGTCTTCTGGATCTGCTAGACTGTCAAGAATCGTTAAGTTAAGTTCATACGGGGCAGGAACCCCCCCCCCCCCCCCCCCCCCAAAAAAAAAAAAAAACAAAACAAAACAAAACAAAACAAAACAAAACAAAACAAAACAAAACAAAACAAAAACAAAACAAAACAAAACAAAAAAACCAAAAAAAAAAACCAACCCCCCCCCCCAACCCCCCCCCCAAAAAAAAAAAAAAAAAAAAAAAAAAAACAAGCACAATATGGTGGGGTCGTCTTGTTTTTTCGTAGATATTCGAAGATTGCTTTATTCTAAACAACAGAAGTAGTGATCGGATCAGGCCGCTATCCAGTCACAGACATGATTGGATGCAATGTAAAATAAAGGTCAACGTACTTGAAATACTTAGTACTATCCCTCGCACAGCCTTATTAGACACGGTACAAAATTGACACACAAATGAAAATCACCGTTCGAAAATAGGAAAGATGGGGATAAACTGTTAAGAGAGAGAGAGACAGAGGGAGCGAAGGAAAGGTTGGAACTCTTTTGTTCAAGTTTAGCAATAAAATTAGACACCGTACGTTTGAGGAAACACGGTAGGCATGCGAAGCTGCATGGTGTCGTAAATCTGTAGACGTAAAATTGTATACTGTTCGCGTAAAACCCAACGGTGTGTGTTTCCTGGAGAGTCCCTTTCGTTAACCCTCTGTGCCAGGCACCACATTTATTTCCTGTCTATAGGTTTTTGTGTGAAATTTGTACACATTTGACTAATTGGCACAGAAAGGGTCAACAACGCCCTCTGTTGTCATGTGAGGGAAGAAGACGTTCCTTTGAGACAATCATTGGCATTCACTTGTGCGTTTGTGCGTCTTCAAACAGGAGTTCTGTTTTAAAGGTCTTGCTTACCTTTGGGAGGGGTGATTTTAAAAATGTTCAAGATATCACTTTTGATGTATATGTGTAGGTCAGTTGTATCACAAAACATCCTACCATGTAATTTTTTTTTTTTTTTGCAATAAAGCCTAAAATGTAAGTAGATATCGCTATTTTTCTCATTTATAAACCATATAACTGTATACGGTTTAGTCTGGAAATTTTTTTTTATTATAACTATTGTTCACATTTTGTGTATTTAACAATACTTAACATCGGTTATACTGGTTCAAATTTTTGCATTGGTTGATTCTATCCCTAACTCACATTTTAGAAATATTTTGAAGCACTAATGCTGGGTTTTTGTTTCATTTTCAAGTGGTAAATAATGCCTTTAAAGGGGAAGGCTAGTAACTGATCAGTGGGAATCAGTGGAAATGCTTGGAGATGATTGTTCCAATCCTTATGGGATTCATTCAAGAGTTCATTGTAAATCTATTGTTGTGTGAAAATGATTTGCTTCAGAATGGTCTCATATTCAAGTAATGTGCAGTTTAATGCTTCCAGGTTAGCGTCTCTGGTCAGTGACGGAGCATTAATCTGCACATTACTTGAATATGAGACCGTTCTGAAGCATATCATTTTCACACAACAATAGATATACAATGAACTCTTGAATGAATCCCATAAGGATTGGAACAATCATCTCCCAGCATTTCCACTGATTCCCACTGATCAGTTACTAGCCTTCCCCTTTACACAAACACAAATCTAAGATATTTGCCCATATTGCACCTTCTCTATAACAATCTCACCTGTCAGATTATTATTATGCAGGGGCGGATCTAGGAATTCTGTAAAGGGGGGGGGGGGGGCGTAACTAATATTTCTGGTGCCTCTTCCGGGTTTCATTTCATTTTTTTTTCTTTTATTTCTTTTGTTTTTAACGAAAAATAAAGGGGGCGTGCGCCGCTTGCGTCCCCCTCTGGATCCGCCGCTGTCATGTCTGCCGTCGTTTTAGATTTGAAGGTCACCGTACTATTCCCTAACTCTATCACTGGTGGCATTGGTTGAATAATGGAAGTGGCGGAACAGCATTACACGTAGCGTTTTTCATTGTTGCAGTGGATTGCCACTACGTGCTTTCGTATTTTTGGCAAATCAATGCATGTTTTACACAAACCACTGAATGAGAGTATTTACGTTAATCACTCTATCGATCAACCGGCCAATTACTCTTTCACACGAAAGGCTTATAATTTATGCGTGTTTTGCTAATAAACAAGGAGGGATTGGCAGGGGTAAAAGGAGAAGACAACTATAGTCTTCATCTATTAATAATGCGAAGATTGATGGGGAAGGTTTAAATAGCGCAGATGGATGGGCGAGATAATCTAATAATCAGAAATCCCTCCATGACGCGAGACTGGTGTGAATAACAGTGGTATCACCATGGAATAACAGTCGAATTACTTATCATACATGTAGATCATCATCGATCAGACTTCTAGTAATCCATTCTTCCGCTCCCCTTGTGCGATCCCACCTCCCTGATCATATTATTCATCACTCCCGCCGTATCGTGTAAACTCACAGGAGACTTCGAGTTCAGGATGGCTATATTTGGACCATCCCGTACCATTTTCCCATTGAATGTAAGTTGCAGAGAGCATTAGTTTTAAAGGAACATGAGGGCTCACACGGGTAAATAATTCCCCATAGAGACGTATGTTAAAATTCAAAATTAAAACAAACATTCTTTAAAATAGCTGGGAGAAATTAAGTGTTTCATCTTCGGTAACCTGTAAAAGTGAGGTATTGATATCCTTTCATCCATCAAATTTCCGGGGGGGGGGGGGTTCTTCAGCTCCATTTAACCCTGTCCAAGGGTTCGCAAAGCCAGACTACGAGTTCTTTTTTACTCCAAAAATACCACGTTTATTTTCTGTACATGCACCCAATATAGTCCCTTCAAATTCCATGAGAAAAGCTTTCATCTTCCAACCAGAAATGCAGTTTGTAGAGGAATTCATATTCAATATCTGCAGCTATTAATCAGTTCTGCAAACTGTCTTTCTGATTTTTAATTGCTTTTTTTTTCTTCATTTATTTTAGTATCTTTGGTACGAATTTGCGATGCGGTCAGGGATACTCCATTATAATTATTTACTGGGCTCACTTCTGTAAATAAAATGGAATGTCCCAGACCCCTTCACAAAATCGTACCAAAGATAACAAAATAAATGAAGAGAAAAATTAATTAAAAATCAGAAAAGGCAGTTTGGCAGAACTGAATAGCTGCAGATATTGAGTATGAATTCCTCTACAAACTGCATTCTAGTTTGAAGATGAAAGCTTTTCTCATGGAATTTGAAGGGACTATAAATGGGTGCATGTACAGAAAATAGGTGATTTTTTTTTTGAGTGAAAAGAACTCGTAGTCTGGCTTTGCGGACCTTTGGAAAGAATTTGAGCTAAAGAACCCGCCTTGGATATTTGACGGATGAAAGGGTATATCTCACTTATACAGGTTAGTAAAGATGATACACCTCATTTCTCCCAGCAATTTTACAGAAATTTTTGAATTTTGAATTGTAACACACGTCTCTAAGGGGAATTATTTACCCGTGTGAGCCCTACAGGTGTGAGCCCCGTAAAACCGAGTTTTAAGAGGGCGCTGTTGCATGGTTTGATGCAGTGCCGTATATTAAGAGAGTCTGGCCAACTCGGTTTTCGGCTTAGGTGTTTTGAAGCCTGTGATTGGTCAAAAGCTGGTCCCGTGACCTACAGGCGCCATGTTGTTACCAAAGTCAATCACGCGGGCGCGAGCAGAGTTCATACGCAGTGCCCATTGTTCATTACGCGCAGCTACGCGCTAATATTGCTTGCCTTGGGGACTTCCCCTTAATATCAGTCATGGTGCAGTGGGGATATGTCATTGCAGTAAGGTTGTAAACTTTATTGAAGTAGAAGGTACAACACGAAAGATATTTTGATATCTTATTGCCATAAACTGAAGATTCGTCATGCCTTCCTGCGCAGCATGGCGTTGCGCGAACTGACCTCGCTCTTAGTGTAATGATGCACCGCTTTCCGACAGATCCAAAACAAAGGAAAAAGCGGGAATTCAGAGTGCGACGGGAAAATATATATCTGATTTGTTTTCTTTGGATTCCTCGCGGTGTCTTTCAGACTATCCAAGTTTTGATTCACATTTGTATGTCTCCGCCATAACATACGAAAGTGTCGCCTGAGGCATTTGTTTTGGTCGTCCGTCCGTCCTTCCGTCTGTCCTTCATATCGCAATCAATATTTTGGACACCGTTTGAGGTAATGAAACTTGACATGACGGGTATGCTTGTGTGTGCACGAAGTTTTGTTTTTAGCTTATAGGGCCTAAACTTTTGTGTAAACACGCTCAAAGTGAAAGGTCAAAATCATGTATATAATGGTTAAATTCTTAAAATACCACGATTTCCCCCATATCTATATGCAATAACTGGAGGTATAAGTACAGGTATTTCCAAACGAAACTTACTGCCTGACCGTGATTTTCTCGTGATTTTATTTATTCATTTAGTTTATTTTTTTTTGGGGGGGGGGGGCGGGGGTATGGGAGGGGGGTAAGGGTCAAGGATCAATGTCAGGTAAAATGTAATGCTAAAATTCTACTCTCTATTGTTGAAATACTATTACCCATGCAGTTCCTAAATACCTTGGAAATTACCCAATTCACAAACTTAAAACCAAATATGGTACACGTATTTGCATGCCATCATTACTACACAATGACGCGTAATAGGGAAAGATTTTGGCCATGATGGTCAAAGGTAGGTGAAAATACTGGAATGACAGAATTCTCTGTACATTTTTAAAATAACCGTTGAAAGTATTGCAATGAAAATAGTAGTAAGTAAAAAGTAGTGAGAAGAAGTAAGCAAAAGTAAAAATGCTCAAATTCCTTAATACTTGCTATCTTAAACAATAAAAGACATCCATTCATTCCTAGTTCAAGGAAAGTAAATATTCGACGCATTAAATTTAGTGACAAATTTGCCATTTTGTCTGCCAATTTTGTGAAACTGTCGTGTAACATTGTTAAGACGTACTCTAACCTGCTAAGAGAACAATGTAATATGGCGGAGGAATACCGGTCGCCATTAGGACATCTTTATTTGTGTTTTTTGTTTTATTATTATTATTTGGTACAGATGTCACTGAGGATATCCCTCCTTATGTTATCCAGGTAAAGTACTTGCGCTTTGGTTCAACATGTCTTTTTTAAATATTATTTATAAACAATTTTAGATCATTTTACATACCTTAATATCGGTGACGTCACTTTTTCATGTTGTACATTGTACATAGGTGTATTCCTTTTGAATTACATGCTAATCGGCCTTCATGTCAGTTTCATACATATATGGGACTAAATAGGATGGTAATTGATGATTACAATGTATTTACGTGCGAAACAGTAATAACTGAGGAAGTCGTCTATCCTCTGTACAGCTAGAATTGTAAATTTATATAAAAAATGTTGTTATACAATATTCTTGTTCCCTGGGCAACTTGCTAGATACAATATACATAGCATACAGTCTAGTGAAAGTTTACGATACGACTTACTGTGAATTCTTTGCAACTGATTGACAAATTGCCCTACATCGACGTAAATAAGCACTGAATTGATCAGTGTTTTAGTAGTAGCCATGATAAAAAATCATGGGCGTACATACTCGAGCAGGATTCGAACCTACGACCTCCTGATCACCGGACAGGCGTCATCTCCACTAGACCACCGAGCTTTAGCCCGACAGCAAGTGTTGGTTCTAATCCTTATAGCACCCTTATAGCATGCAAGCAGTACCCGCTGCATGCTATAAGGATTAGAACCAACACTTGCTGTCGGGCGACAGCAAGTGTTGGTTCTAATCCTTATAGCACCCTTATAGCATGCAAGCAGTACCCGCTGCATGCTATAAGGATTAGAACCAACACTTGCTGTCGGGCGAAAGCTCGGTGGTCTAGTGGAGATGACGCCTGTCCGGTGATCAGGAGGTCGTAGGTTCGAATCCTGCTCGAGTATGTACGCCCATGATTTTTTATCATGGCTACTACTAAAACACTGATCAATTCAGTGCTTATTTACGTCGATGTAGGGCAATTTGTCAATCAGTTGCAATGAAAACATCTCGACGGAAGAATTTCATGAATTTGAATTACTGTGAATTCTTCTTTTATTTTCACGGCAATAATTCATCATATATTCAGGAATTATGTCCTTTAGACAGCTTCACTATTATTTATACGGTATACCTGTGTGCTTGTGTCTATTTGAATGTGTAAAAATGATTGATTGTTGGCTTTGTTCAACATGGATGGAATGAAAGAATGTCCCTCCCTCAACCTACCCCCTTCCCCCCCCCCCTCTCTCTCTCTCTCTAAGAGAAAGAAAAGTCAAGAAACACCGTGCCTTTGGGACGCCTGCGCGTACACACTTAACCCTCCAAGCGCACACGCTAAAACCATGAGCGCACTGTACGCTGGGTAACGACATGGCGTCCAATTTATGAGTTGGCCAGACTCTCTTAATATACGGCACTGGTTTGATGCAATGATTGCAGCCATCTTGTTGAAGATGTAAAGCTTGTTAACCCTCTGCAAGCCATATAAATCTCCTGTCCATAGGTATCAACGTGTGTGACATTAAGTGCACATTTGACTCGTTGGCACAGGATGAGTCAACATTAACCCGTTCCACACTGAATTCTTAAATTCCCATAGACTTAACACAAAGGTAACCAGGTTCCCGTAGGGAATGGGTCAATATGAAAAAGTCGAGATTGACGTGGCTGACCAGTTTCACCTTTTTTAGGCCTCACGTAAAATCAAGAGGTGCGACTTTTAGTTGGTTTTGTGATGCACTGTCATATGTATATTATATATGAAGGGTTTGTTTGCAAAAACCGATAAGTCCATTTTTGAAGATTTTGAAGTACGATCTCTGTCATAAAGTACAAAATAAAACCTTTTGAATGATATATTGATCACTATTATAAAGGTATATTCTTAAAGTTATGGTCAAAAGAAGGAACAATTTTCTTATTTTATCTTTGTTTTTCTTGACCTTTAATCGCAAATATCTCCATTTGGCAAATATGGACTTATCGGTTTGTGCAAACAAACTCTTCATATATATATATATATATATATATATATATATATATATATATATATATATTAAAACAAGAAAGAGAAAACTGACCAGAAACAAATAGTAAATAGTGAAAACTTTGAGCGAAGAAGCCCGGGGTTTTCATCGGGATTCGAACCCGATGTGGCACACATACACATACTATAGCTTCTCACCACACGAGCAAAGAGTTAAGGGTTTGGGACGAACACCGATCTAGGGCTTTCAATAGCTCAGTCGGTAGAGCACCAGTCTAGTACTCCGGAGGTCTCGGGTTCGAATCCCGATGAAAACCCATTTTCTTCGCTCAAAGTTTTCACTATATATGTATATATATGTATATTTATAATTATATCGTAACAAAGTCTTTTCCTATAATTAAGGCTTGCCCGCTGAACATAGCAACAATCTGAATACGTGCGATTTTACATTCTAAATATTGAAATGCATAGATTATAATTATATACAGGTAGCTGGAATAGCGTGTCACAAGGTCATTATTAAAGCAAAATCTTCATAAACAACTACAGTAAACAGGCCCATATAATAACGATGACAAAAAACAAAAAAAAAATCAATATCATGAAAACGGCTTGTTAAGGTCATGGCAAAAAGTATGTGATAGGTGATGACTGACAATGTGTTTCCTTGAGAGGTAACGACAATCTGCAACTCTTTGTTTGACCGTGGTTTTGTGACCTTGATGAAGGAATTACAAAGCTGCAATTAAATCTATTTCTCTTCTGTCGTTTTGCAGTGAAGCAAATCGAGCATATTATTTCTCCGTTTCTACTTCGGTTCCATTGTCATAGTCAATCACAAGATAAGTGTTGCTTTTGTTTGTTTTTCCTAACGTTCTGTGTGCAGGCAGAGGCGTTTTGAGTGTGATGCGTCACGACATGGACCTACAGGTCCATGGTCACGGTGATTGAGGCGACGATAACAGCGCTATGTTTCCATGGTATATACACTAGACGTTTTGCACCCGAGGCCGAGGCTCGCTTTGTGAATCCATGGACCTAGGTCCATGGTGAATCAGATGAATACGACGACATCGTGTATGTCGGGCGTCTCGTATAGCTGCTGCATGATAAGGTCTCATGCGGAACGCACTAACTCCAGTAGGCTGTACAACCATTATAACCATATAACCTTAACATAAATATAGCATATAATTTGCCCGAGATGATGAATAGCTACATGCAGTTTGAGAGAAGCAAGTCCATTAATATCCACTGAAGTAATATGTCTGACCTTTCTATTAATACTTCCCAGAAGATGCTGCGTGAACATGACAAAATGATATAATGTACCGGAAGGGACAGATTAGATGTGATACGATCCCTTTTAGGATTCGGTCTCGCAGACTGGTCTTGAAATTCTCTTTCATACATGGAAAATGACATAGTCAATTCTAACAAGTTCTTTTCGACTTCTCATGCTTCAATATCGGCCATACGGTAACAGTCCTATATTATTATACGACTTCACCTGCCAGAACGTATTGTATTCCATAGTAATAAAGACACCTCGCTCGAGTAGAAAAAGGCAGCCCTGGATATATATTATGAAAAGTCTGACTGATACCATGAAGCTAGCTCCATGCTGATACTACAAAAATTCGTCAAGAATAAGAAGAATTTAAGATAAATATGGTGGTGGATATGAAATTATCGTGTGCTATCACAATGACTATGACTATGAAGCCAATTTAGTACTCTATAGTCATTAGGCCCTAGTCGCCCTACACGTCAACATACTAAAATTTGATTGTGGAAAAGGAGATATCATATAGGGCCTAGACATGGCACAATGCTGTTTCCTACAGCAAGATGTAGGCCTACATTACTGATTTGTCTAATTAACGAAGAGGAATCGGCAAGAGTAATAGTTGGACCCAAATTAGATATTCTGCTAAGCCAATAAGACTCATATCATATATATGATAGATATACGCGTAGTAGATTACTGAGTAACTTACAATGCAGCCTCATAAATGTCAGCCATGACGCGCGTTCAATAGTCGTTGTAAAACAGTTACGAATGATGTAAGAGTGAACCGATTCATAGACAGAAAAACCCGTCTGTCCGGAGGTTTTTTTTTTTTTTTTTAAATCATGTTATTTTTTTCTTCTTTTTTACATTTACGGCTCTCCTCCGAAGACAAGAGGATTCTGTGAAGCCATCAGTCTAGGTCCATGGCGGAACATACCCCCGACAAGATACAGACCAAAACAAACTTTTGGTCAAACCAGGGAGGTGAGTCCAAACACCTCCCTGGTCAAACCAATTCATTGCTTGGAAATTGCCGCAGTTTGTCTGTTGTTATCATTAGTGTATGAATGAATAGAAAAACAAACAAACAAACAAACAGTAACGAAAATATCGACTGGCCAAAAGTACATCAACGAGTCTTCCATCCATTGAGTTGGAATAGACACCAACAACAACGTGGCACGCAAGTGTATTATTATACACAATATTAGACCAGGCCGAGTTTGGTCGAAGGAGGTGTAAAGGCGAGGTCAAGATTAACAGATGTTCGTCAAACATGTTCGTCCAACAATATCTGAGCGATTTCAAGATGACAATACACTATGAAAATCAGTTGTGACAATGAAGTACTCGATATGACAATGTCAATACAATTAGTTTACAAAGAGCAATAACTGTAATTTGTCATTTGTAATTGGTCATTGTACGCGTGCTAATCATCTTAATCTCTGTACTGGGACCTACGCTCGACAAGCTTGCTTCTTAGTAGGTTCCATCATATTTTTTTGTTAACATTTATTCTCAGATTCCAACTTTCAGAGATCGACCACTATGTTCTATATGTTTGAAATATTCTATTATGCCTCCTGGCTGGATATATAGTATATCTAATTTTGTTATATTTGATGTATTTTTTTTTCACCGAGAAATATGAAAATGAATTGGAATTGAAATTGAAATTTGTGTAAGGACTTCGATCGGTCTAGTGGCATGAAACGTGATCAAAATACTCCCGCAGATAAGCAAAATGATCGGCTAGTTGTTTACAAGTTTACTTTGGGGTCAGGATGAAAAGCTGTTCAATGATGACCAAGTCAGAAAAATACACAATGACAATAAACAACAATAAGCCAGTTCACAGTTCCCATCTGAGCATGTGCAGATAAAGGTCATTGCAGACCTTCTCTTGAAATGGATTTGCAACTGAGGTATTCAAAACCTAGAAAGGGCTTCATGACAACGAGAACCAGGTGCAGATTAGTATTTACAGGTGAACGTGCATTCCTTTCAGCAACAATAACAAGAGTCATTCATGCGGTATTGACATGTAAATTACCACTTCCTGCATGGCTGTGTTCAAGTGCTCTTCTTGAAGACTATTCCATGTTTTGCAAAGTCTGTGGTTGGAGAGGTCATTGCAGACCAGTGCTAACTGTGAACTGGCTTATGATTGCGCATATAGCGTTTAGGTCTCCTGGGTCCACTAGTGCGAATCATACCATACACCAGAGAGCACGCATCATGTGTACACATTGCACAGATGATATTATTTGCAATAGGGCCTACTGGGTTTAGAGGAGCATGTATTGAGGGGGGGGGGGGGGGGTCGGGTCGGGGCCGGTATCTACAACTGTTTGTACAACAGCGTCGTGAGTAGTGATTCGACAATGTCAACACAACAGTTGACGGTATGGATAGGAACAACTAATACGACACAATCATCGACATGCAAGGTAAAATTATTAAACACGAAATGCGACGATAACTCAAGGCTATAGGTTGATTTTGTTATCAAAGTACAGAGCAAAAGAGCTATTCAATGTCTTGATCGTATACACTTTATATGCATCAGTAAAAATGACCGTGAGATATATACGCGGACTGCTGGACATGTTGTTGTTGTTTTAGATTTGATGGAACTCTCTGCCGGGTGGGCAATTTGCTCCAAAAAAATATAATTATTCAAATATACCTTTAAATTCAATTACAAAACCTATACTACTTCAAATTATTAAAAAAAAAAAAAAAACTAATCACATTTATTTTAATATTTACAAGAGATATATTTACAAAGGAAGGAAAAGGGGACAGGGTTCCGGAAATGATGTCATCTGCCTACTCCTGCATCGAGAGAGATGCGATGCAGGGTTACTGCCAGCAGGCAGACTGCTGGACATGACCGTGGGTGCAGCTTTAAATTCCTACCTTGAATGGCTGTAGCCTCGTTTGAAAGTCCCTCATTGGTCAAGCTGCTAGCAAAGATCATCAGGCGTTGTATAGCGTGTCTCAACTTTCAGCGCGAACGATCCATGCCATGCAGTTAGAAAACAGCAGAGAACACGTTAGAAGCCTTTAACTCTCAGTTCACGGGATAGCACTAGACAATCTGTCATCGCAATCCTACACTGCAGTCTGCCCTCTACGGCCAATGCTATTTAACTAGTCGGCGTGTGTTGTGGATTTGCATGGAGATGACCACATGTAACTATCTGTGGTGTTGGCCTTTGTAGAGGCGCATAGCTATGGTACGAGTACATTATATGTTGGTAATATATGACTGTATCCACGATAATATAAGCTGCCACATCAACTAAGTTCGCTCTGTGCCCATTTCGGTTTGAAGCCGTCCAAGGCTTCCGCAGATGAGGGACTCGCACCTTCCGACGTCTTGAGCGGCGGCGATCAAAAGAAAGAGGGTATCATCCACGTCCCTAGACAGCCAGGCAGTCGAGAAGGCGGACTCCCGGGAATGGCGGGGATGACGCATGAGGCTTAGGGATGATAATATCATTCCCGCAAATGAATCTTCGTCTGCGCGGAGGGGGAAAATTGAGCGATGATGGAGTGATATAGCGAGGAGCCGTTTGCGGAGACAACGTGATCTTAGCGAGGACATGATGCGGTGAATAAGGAGATCATCCTGGAGGGAGGGGCGCGACTCGCGCGTGAGATGTTTTCGCACACGTTATCTCACGGTGTCTACGCATACACCACACAATACTAATGAGTGCTGTGACATGAAATGTATACCGCCATCACCGATTCATTCATGTACAGCTCTGTCCTCTCCCTTCCCCTCGCTTCACTCAGTCAGTCAGTTACTCGCTTTGTAATGTACACACACATCCTCTCCGCGTGCCTCCAACGGCCTGAAGGCAGACGCTGTAAATACCCTGTGTACCATCGTCAACCTTTCGACACCGGCGATAAAAATGGAGCAGGAATGCAATGATGACGAAGGAAGCGACGCTCACCTCTTGACATAATGTATACGTATGTCTGTTGTCAACGCTAATTTAACTCAAAGAAATAACAAAATCCGACATTCCCACCGGAGGTGAAATGCGTTATTCCTCGTCCATACCCTTTTACCCTATAATGAGAAATCCGCACTCACCAGTCCTCTCGACATGGCGAAGAGGCAATGTGTGCTACTTTCAATGAAGAAAAATAGAGCGAAGAAATTGAAAAAAAAATCTTGGTATTACGTCAGGGAACACTTTACCTAACACATATCATTTTACTGTTCATTGGGTAACAATGATTGTCTTGGAAATGTTTATCCAAGATGCAATTATTCGGTTAGCGCTGATTAATCGATTTATTAAATGTTATTGTTCCGCGTTGCTCAGGTCACCCATTTACTTCTGTCAACGTGATTAATATTGTTTTAATTCACGTGCATTTTCTAACAACATCGAGATGCGTTTTGATATCATTCTTCACCACAGCTTCCACAATTCCGTTAATATAATGTAAACAGATTTGATGACCATAAAACAACCTTTTCATAGTGACAGCATAATTATGTTTATGCTCGTTTACTTGTTCTCGTACACATGTAAGTATAGTATATAATTTTATCCCCTTGCGCTTGCTTGCATCGATCACTTGATTTGCCAAAGCCCTTCATACTACTAGTAAAATATATTGTTTGAACATAGATCCCTAAAAATCACCAGTGCAATTTCTGCAACATGAGCATCATACATTATGATTTCATCAACGGAACAGGAGTTTCCTCAAGGATTTAACTATAAGGCCTTTTTTTTGGGGGGGGGGTGGGGTGGAGAATTTTTCAGGGGTGGGATGACATCTCTGCTATGTCCACTGTCAGACTTTGTCTTTAATTCAACAAAAGAATCAAAGAGCTAAGTCACAATTTTAGGGGAGGAATGCGATTTTATTCTCAGCTGAAAGGAGCAACAAGCAAACATTTAGAATTCGAAAGCAACAAGAGCTAACCAGAGAGGCTCACGAATTTACGAATTGTGTACTGCAATATTCTAATATTTTTCATCAGTTTGTCGTTGTTACAGTCGTATTGAGAATACAGAAAATTGGTAGAAACTGTTGAGATAAAACTTCCCTATCCCCAACGCTTTCTTTTGCCTTTTGTCAAGACTAGTCCCAATTTTTTATGACATGTCGGCTAACCTGAAACTACCTGCTGGGTATTCATGAAGCCAGCACATTGCAAAAGCATGGGTGTTGCAGGATTTTTAATCGAACCACATTTTTACCAACCGTGTCGGGTGAGAGGTATATAATAGAGGGAATATATATGCTATTACTCAAAAGCCGTTAACCCTGGGCTTTTGTTTTGTTTTGTTTTGTTTTGTTTTTTGTTATTCTTACTGGTGATGGTTTGCCATTATAGCCACAACATTTTCGGCTTTAAAACGGTCCCACAAAATAGCGGTGCAGACCCAAATATATCATCGGTCATTCATCATAGTGCTAAATGACCAGTTATTATCCTTTAGTAATGACCGGTCATAAGCAAATTTACATGTTTAGTTAGGCAAAGTATATGCTTGGTCACTCAAACGTTCTAAACTAATCATTTGATTAGTATCTTCTCCATCATTAATTTTTATAATATCAGCTATTAGGGCCCCTCTAGCAGGGCTCTCTGGTGCGGCAGTGGCAACACAGAAGAGGCTACCCTGGATAAGTATAGACGTTATTTTTGTTGTTAGTATTATCATTATTATTATTACTACTATTATTATTATTATCATTATTATTATCATTATTATTATCATTATTATTATCATTATTATTATCGTTATTATTATTATTATTATCATTAGTAGTAGTAGTAGTAGTAGTAGTAGTAGTAGTAGTAGTAGTAGTAGTAGTAGTAGTAGTAGTATTGCCTATAGCTTTTAGTCATCGGTTTCCCAGAGGAGAGTCTGCACCCCGGCCCACTTACAGGACCTCCGCAGTGGTCGGCCATGCAGCTAGATAGCTACACGCACGCAGCCGCCGTGTTTACCCAGCCGAGATCGTGCGTAGATGTGAAGCCCTCCAAATCCCTCGGCTATCGACCGTCGCCGTGAAGGTATGCAATAAGCGGATGGCGGGCACGAGCAGCCCAGTCGCGTTATCATCCATGTGCAAATTAAAACGAAACGGCAATTATTTTATGGGAAGTCGAAACTAAATGTATCTAATGGATGAAAGATTGAAATCTACCCTGCCCCCACTTCCTTCTCCTCCTGTAATAAAAGAAAGAGGAGAAAAGCTATACAGGCTAATACAGAGAGAGAGAGGGGGGGGGGAGGAAGAGAGAGGCGGGGAGGGGAGGGGGATAGAAGAGAGAGGCGTACACTCACACGCATACACAAAAAAAAAACGACCGAGCGAGAAATATCTGTATCAAGAACAAGAACGAAAACAGCGGGAATAACGATCACTCTATCATTGAGCATACATCCCGACAGATCACAGCAATATTGTCGCTTCCGCTGAGGGGCAGCTTTACAGTTCACGTAAACTTGGAATTATCATAGCACCAACTCCATTATCTCAATGATACAAACCTACAGGTTTGCTTGTTTAGCAGCTACACATGCTAACTACACGTCACAATACATAATGCATTATACCCTCCCTTCATTCTCCCTCCAATTTGTCCCTTCCCATTGTCTTCTAATTTGTCCTGTCCACGTTTTTGTTTCCTCCGAGAGTCTGCTTGTTTGTGTGCGTGTTTCACTTTTTAGTTGTTTTGTAGTTCAATTTCCTGAGTGGCTCTAATCTCCATAAGCTTTTCTCTTACGTGGACCTCTCTATTCCGACAATACGATGATACTGAACAAAACAAATAAAATGTACGTATATATTTTGTTGTATTGCTGCAATTGCATAAAATGTAATATTGGAAATAAATCTGATTTGAATTGAACTGAAATGTATGATTGATAAATCCCTTTACAGAATATTAAAGGTACTTTTTACCATTGGGAGCAGTGATTTCAAATATATTCGAGATATCACATTCATTTTGATGCATTATATGTCTAGGTCAGTTGTTTCACAAAACAAACTATATACCCTATGAAAAAAAAAATCGCAATAAAACCTAAAATATAAGAAGATATCAATATTTTTCTCAATAAACCATAACTGTAGACGGTTTAGTCTAGAAACGTTCTTATTATAAATCTCATTCACGTTTTGTATATTTAACAATTATAATTCTTAACATTGCATTGATTGCATTGATTAACTTTTTTTACATTAGTTGTTCCTATCCCTAACTCACATTTTAGAAATATTTTGAAGAACTAAAGCTGGGTATTTGTTTCATCTGCAAATGGTAAATTATGCCTTTAAAGAAAGGAAGACGGTGAAGGCTGAATGAACAGGAAACTCATTAGAAAATTTATCAGAACAAGAGACGAAGTATGACGAGGACGCTCGCTCGCGTTGAAACATGCGTCGAACGTCAGACTGTTAGTAGTGTTAGACGCAAACAATAGCAACAAAAACAACAAAAACAGACAACACATTTATTATGGAAATGACATCGCGAGGACGTCAACACACACACACACACAAACACACAAACACACGCTCACACTCTGTGTGGGCGAGGTGACTATATACGACTTGGACGCCTCTGACGTTACTTTCGAGGAATGTTGGTATTTGACGTCCAGGGTTGTTTGGGATGGGGCTTAAAGTGTCGGTAATGAAAAGCTTCTAGTGAGGCGAGGGATATAGGTATGAACCCCTGGAATAATAATCGGTAGGAGATACCCGGGTCTTGCCCCTTCCCTTCGACCCCTACCTCCACCCCCATCCGCCTCTTCCACCAACAATCTCCACCTCCTCCTCCCTCCTCCCTCTTATCCCCATCTCGCTCTTTACGTAGGAAGAAAGATTAGTGGAGAGAGGAAGAGAGGGGGAAGCGAGGGAGAGCGGTAATGATGTTAATTTGAGAATGCATGTACGTTTCGTACCGAGTACAAACGTTACTGAATTCTCCCTGCGCTATCATATGCGCAAATTGCACAACGATGAATCTTCACAAGAGTATAATCCGACGGTTCCTTATGTAAATACTGTAACATCTACTGTCAACTAATGATACCATATCAGAATGTAATTTTGGAAGCAGAAATGAACCGATTCTCTACTATACGGTGGTCTTTCTGATACCTTTATGAAAGTTAGCATATGGGAATCATGAGCAAACGTTACCCTGCCTGAAAGAGGAAACACCGGTTGAAGAAAATGACAGAATTTATAAGTTCATCGTGACAATCAATAATAATGGCCCTGTTAACTCTGGACCATGCAAGCCATATTGTGTTCTATTCTGATATGCTATCCATCACCTCAGAGAGAAATGTGATAAGTAACATTAACCCCACAAATTGACGCTTGCGACGACCCCAAATATATTTGCAAATGCATAAGATAAATAAGATAAATAAAGATAAATACAGCTCCCCCCCCCTCAAAAAAAAAGGAAAAAGTCAGAGGCAGATCCACCCACCGAAGCCCCTCCCCAACCCCTTCCCCCACACACAAAGTGATAGAAGGGTTTCATTGCAGATGGTATCTTGAACAAATACAGCCGCATACAAAAAGTATTCATGTTTAATGTGTAATACCTTTTTTTTATTGTATCAAATTATAATATTGCATGTATTGTTCTGTCCTTGTTTGTACGTTATGCTTTTTCTTCGATAAAACATAAAAAATACATACTTTGACTTAAAAAGAAATGTATAAGATCGGTATAGGAAAAGGAATTGACTGGTAAATCATGTAAGAGGTATGATATGAATGAAACGTATTCCAGATGTAAACATCCCTGACAGTGAACAATCCATGATGATGATAGTCATATGGGGTTATAGCAACAAGTGCGGATAAAATCGATGAACTCTCTCTGAAATCCGAAAACGAAATTAAAACAATTCTTCAACATATCTTTTTTTGTGCTGCCAAGGAAATAGGTTTAATTTAAAGTATATTAATCGTTTATTTCCCTCTATTTACATTAATTTATTGAAACACGTCAGTTAAATGATAAGTACATGCATTAATTGTTGACTTTAAGCGTCATGTATATCAAATTTTTGATGATGACTTTGAAGAACAATAGATGTGGGACCATATTTAGGGTCATTTATGAAAACCAGCAATTTCATGAGTTATGATGATCCATATTATCACATTTTTAGGGAGGGGCTAATACTCGTTTGTGCAATTCCAATTTTAAAACTTATGTGATTTGATGGGACCTGCAAGGTAATAAACAAACTCGAGTATGTACGCCCATGATTTTTTATCATGGCTACTACTAAAACACTGATCAATTCAGTGCTTATTTACGTCGATGTAGGGCAATTTGTCAATCAGTTGCAATGAAAACATCACGACGGAAGAACTTCATAAATTTGAATAACAAAAGCAGTACCCGCTGCGTGCTATAAGGATTAGAACCAACACTTGCTGTCGGGCGAAAGCTCGGTGGTCTAGTGGAGATGACGCCTGTCCGGTGATCAGGAGGTCGTGGGTTCGAATCCTGCTCGAGTATGTACGCCCATGATTTTTTTATCATGGCTACTACTAAAACACTGATCAATTCAGTGCTTATTTACGTCGATGTAGGGCAATTTGTCAATCAGTTGCAATGAAAACATCACGACGGAAGAACTTCATAAATTTGAATAACAAAAGCAGTACCCGCTGCGTGCTATAAGGATTAGAACCAACACTTGCTGTCGGGCGAAAGCTCGGTGGTCTAGTGGAGATGACGCCTGTCCGGTGATCAGGAGGTCGTGGGTTCGAATCCTGCTCGAGTATGTACGCCCATGATTTTTTTATCATGGCTACTACTAAAACACTGATCAATTCAGTGCTTATTTACGTCGATGTAGGGCAATTTGTCAATCAGTTGCAATGAAAACATCACGACGGAAGAACTTCATAAATTTGAAAGTCTGCTTTTATGTAGACCTCGTCATGTTTCTTGATATTCCTTTAATATCCCGACATTACTGCATCACCGACCAGTATGTAATTCTATTTATGATACCTTTCAATACTGTATATATCATTTTGATGCAGCTTCATTTGAGAATTATGAGATAATGTGAACTCACAAAAGTGAATTTCGTCAGGATTTTTCCGAATTTGTGTGAAAAAAAAAAAACCGTGCTTAGAATGAATGAGCAGCAACGTTTTTATGATTTTCTACTTGAATAACTTGATGTATTAAATGTGGATGTGAATTATGTTTAATGCCTGTCTCATTATGAATAAAGTACCACTGCCGAGGAAAACTAGACTTCAGATTTGAATTTAGATTTTTAGGTTTTTAATTTACTCTTTTGCCTCCCTCTTGGGGTATAGAAGTACAGACATGAGGTACAAAAAAGGCAATATAACAAATCCTTGAATACAACATGCATAGATGATAAATAAAAAACAGTCAAATAGAGTCATGAATACAGTCTACAGATCAAAAGAAGATGGTTGCTTTACAACATCCTGTCACCAAACATCGAGTGCGTATATATACACCTAGCCTTATCTACACCGCCCCACCTCCTTGTCTACACTACAAGAAGTGCATCAACTGTCATCTTTCTTTGCTTTTTGACTAAATTCCACCATACTAAAAATTGAGCTCCCACGTGCAGACCTTTCTTTTTCTTTCCTTTTCCTGTCAGCAGAGACATTAATTATCATGAGCTATATAAGCATAAGTTTTAAATATAAAAGCGTTTGATCTGCCTTTATAATATCGCTTGATTTGATCTCAGTAAATTAGTTTTTGATAGGGCCCCAATTGTCATAACAACAACAACCTCATCATGAGAAGGCACGCAAATTCTTTTTTTCCCCCCAACTTTTAGAACTTAAAAGGTGCAATGACAGTAAAACGTTTTATGGTTTTGATCTGTTTTGTTTGTTTGTGTGTTTGTGTTTGTTTTTTATTTTGGTTGGGGTTCAATATTGTATTCCCTGGCTCCACTGAAAAAAAAGAAGGAAAACATCGCTGACACAAAATAGAGCAGTTAATCCCTGATAACCTTTAATGATAAGCAGACTGCATGAAATGGCTCGCGTCTCGGCGAGACTGCCGGCGCGGCGTCGTGTTGAGAACACGTCTTGTCGATAATGTCGCCCCCTACGTGGAAAGATGACGAGAGAGGGGACGAATGCGTCGAGCCTCCAATGGCGACAGAAGGGACAGGCGTGCGGAGGGAGCAGAAAAGACGTCAACTAAAATATGGAGAGATGGCGGGGGAAAAATATCCACGGACAAACAAAAACTGACAACATAATTGATGTAAAGTGATGAAGTTATTCCCATTGGTACGTGAAGAAAAAAAAAAAGACAGACAACATCACATTCATCAATAATTTTTATTCGCCAGCTGAGATCAGCTATCATGTCAATATTTAGTTTATATTCTTCTCTCTGTATACACACAAGATGTATAGAGAATATATATATATTCTCTATATTATATACATAAGATATAATAATGTGTAGAATATATAGAGAATAGAGTCATCTTCTTTAATTTCGTAATCAATCATGTCGACTTTGAAGGAGACGTGTGTATACGTCGAAAATTTGGTTTGAATAAATAGCACTGTTGGACTAAAATGCATTACTATACCCTACTTCGTTATAAATATATCAGAAGATTGTATTTGCGCATTGTGGAATTATACTTCATCACGTAAACTTCATTCCGATATTTTAGTCTGGGATATATATCTCAGATTAAGCGGGATTCGATATACAAGATTAAATCAAATCACGGTTAACACTTTTTAATGTCAACATACAAAACCCACTTTTTAACTTCGACCCTGGGCTTAACACTGTGAGAAATCACGTCTGGACAAAATAGTTTTAACTGCGCCCCTCAAAGCGGAACAATATCTGTATCCATATGTAGTACTATTTTGCCTATACCTCTATTTGTCTATTTATTTATTTGTCATTTATCTAAACAGCTTGATTCCGCCTTTTCCATTGTTGTAATTTACAAAAGGGCTGAGAAAAATATTATGACTAATAAAGCTCTAGTCAGTTTGTTGTTGTTGTTGTTGCTTGAAGGAAACAAAGTTGGATCTATTTCTAGTGGACTGGGCACAGCAACAGTACATGGAGCCTGCCCGTTGCTGCTATGGCAAATGTGATCATTGTATATACTCGCAATTGTCGGTGGAATGGAACCCAAGTGTGATCAATTGCGACTAGCAAACGTGATCAGACGGCGCCTAATCCCAACCTTTCCGTTGATACCACAGCAGGATCTTTATGACGACACAGACAGGTATAATTCAAAGTTCAAAACCCCGGTGCATTATTCGTAATACATAGTACGAACAAATCAGTAACTGGGTGGAGATGCCTGTATGTGGTAAATCAACCGTGACAATTTGCTCAACTCCGTTATTCAATTCAATTCAATTCAATTCAATTTTATTTCCATTTCCATAGAATAAACAGAAAAAAAAATATATATACAATACATTTACAGAACAAATTTATAACAATTTCAAGGAAAACGTACAAGTGGTCACGAGTAACAACAGAATTTCGTTTCTGAGGTATATACCTAATACAAAGATTAGAATGGAAATGGAGGGTCCCACTTAAAAAGCAAAGCTTGTAGGGTATGGGACTCTCAAAAAATACGTACACAAAGTCAAAGAAACCAATGTCAACTGACATGAAATTAACTTAGGAAGGGGGAAAAAAAGAAGAAAAAGAAAAAGAAAGAAAAAAAGAAGAAGAAAAAGAACAAAAAAGGGGGAAATGGGACTATTGTACAACACACGCCATCGTGGACACAAGCATACTGTACTTCATGATGAAAATGCAATAACAAAACAATACAACTCTCCCTGGTTTGAAATTGCGATTGATTGGGTGCATATGCCGGCATGAATGCATAGGAACGGATATTAAAAAAAAAGAGAGAGAAAGAGAATAGACTCACTGTTACTGGTACAATAAAAGAAATATCTGAGGTAAACTTATGTTAGACAGATTGTTTTCCATAAAAGATGATTTCTGTGTGATATCTTAATACTTTTAAAAACAAACAAACAAACAAACAAACAAACAAACAAACAAACAAACAAACAAACAAACAAACGACTTGATTGAGAGAATGAAACCGAACCTAATTTGGTTGTATATCATAAGATTTCAACAGAGAGAATTTTAATTTGTTCTTAAAAGAATTCAAAGTTTGTGGTGTTATGTCGTTGGGAAGTGAGTTCCAATACTTTCGCCCCTCGTAGATGAAGGTTTGCTGAGCCAGCAAAGTCCTAAAAAATGGCAAATGAAATTCGTTGGATTGCCTTGTAGGATAATTATGAACAGATTGATTTTTTGAAAACATTGATTCAAATATAATGGAAGATTATTTTTATTGTAATTATACATAAATTGTCCTAAATTAAACAAATACAAATCTTTAAATTTAAACATTTTATTTTCATAAAATAACGGATCAGTATGAGACAAAAAATATGCATTGTGGCATATAATACGCAGTGACTTCTTTTGTAGCAGAAGTACTTTATCCAAAAGAGTTTGATATGTATTTCCACATACAATAATTTAAATAAGGCAATACCTTAATTTAAATAAGGCAATATGAGGGATGAATATAATGTAAGCAGGGACGACAAAGGAAGACAAAATTTAATCTTGTTGATTATACCGATGTTTCGAGAAATAATCTTACATATACTATCAATATGAAATTTCCATGAAAGCTTATTATCAACTGTTATTCCCAGAAATTTGATATAAGAAACATTTTCCAGTGGTGTGCCATCAAAAATAATATCAACAGGTAGTGCCTCAATGGAGTTGCTGAAAAGCATATATTTTGTTTTTTGAAGATTGAGAGATAATTCATTAGCTTTTATCCATTGAGCAACTTTTTCTAATCGACATCGATTATTCTAATCGACATTTCGTTTCCGTCTTCTTGTCTTTATTTTGGTTTGTTTTGTTTTGCTTTGCTTTGTTTTGCTTTGTTTTGTTTTGTTTTTCACCTGGAATATGGGAATGCAGTTGCGTATACTTCTAGTCAAATAATAAAGTTGTTGACACAAAGTTCCTCTTACAATTGACTTGAGGTGTAACACGGAAACAAAATCACGCCATGTCGTCAGGGTGAAAGACAACCTTGACTTCAGCCGGAGATGCGGTAAGGAGACAATACCAAGAAATCGATAGCAAAGACGCAATAGTTCCGCGAAGATCTTTGCGACTTCTTTCGGGGGAGGAGGGAGTGTGCTACTATTGCCCGGCAGAATAGGCACGCGGTGTTGAAAGTGCTGGAGATTTGGGCAGTATAGCGCCGATACCAGTCGCGCGTGGTAGCACTACCAGAATACGGAGCGGGGTATCTATTCCAATCCCACGGAGCAAGTCAAGCAAGGGCAGTTCTCCGTGTGCGGTGGAATCAATGCTTGCCTGGTTTCTTTTCAACACGATTTTTGTTCTCGCTCCAACTAAAAATCCGCCCACAGCACTGTGTGCAATCCACCAGAGCGGCAAACGTGCACGCCAAACTTATGACGACTCCCTACAACATTTGGATACCACCGGGCATCATCATTTACGAGTTAGCAGCGTCGTGTAATAGTGTGGGAGCTGAAACTTTATCTCGCGTAATTTATATCATAACAGTTCCCATTTCTTAGCGCAGCTTGGATATTCTGCCTGTGCTTCGTGTGTGAACTTTTGTCCAAGAACAGTCTGAGGTTGTGTACACAACAAACTTTCTCGTCATGATGAAAACTAGCTGTTCGTGATGAAAACTGGCTCGTTCTTCTGAAGAGATAGAGGAGGGGTATCCGGGTGCTCCGTGACACGACAGATCCCTTACCCGTGCGGGAAAGCGGCTTAGCGGGAATTGCTCTATATTGTTTGTTTTCATCATCGCGGCCACGATCATTTTTCTGTTTTTGGCCATGCTGTATACATTTGACGTTTCCGTGGGAAGTTAACCCAGGGAGCTAGCCTTGTTCTTTCCCGGAGTATTGTGGGAGGATGGGATGTAAACACTAAGTCCTCTCTGTCTCCGTGTGATATGCACTTGGTTCATTGAACTCTTTGGCAGCCAACCCCAGCACCAGCAGACCAGACAGCTTCAGGAAGTGATGTGAATATGATGATATGATATCGAAATGCAGCCCGTGCGGAATGGGAAAACAAAGTCGTACTGGCAGATCATAATCGGCTGTCAAAGCTGTTTCTAACTAGACACAAGTTCACGAGTGTGAAGGAATATCTGGACCATGAATAGCAGTTGTGGTGCCGCTGGTGTTGGTGCGCGATGCCGCGTCTAGGTTTGACTTGAGACGACAAAACCTTTGGATCCTTTTCCATCTTTCCCCCTCTCTATTTCTCGCTTTCCCTCTCTCTCTCTCTATATATATCTTCCTCTTTTACCTTGCATCCCTTTGGATTTTACTTTGGAAAATAAAGAAAGCAGTGTCCGTTATCATGGCTTCCAGTCGAATTTCGAAAGGACGGAATTTAAAGAAGAGCGGTTCTAGCAGCAAACTCAAGGACTTGCCACCCCCACCTCCCGGGTCCAACAACAACGACCACAGAAAATACGATCTGTCCGACTTGGAACTACTCAAAACTGTCGGTAGGTATTTTATCATCACATCATGGATGGGGAAAGAACGGGGACACTGGCACAGCGGTGTCCCTCGCTTGACCCAGATTTGTGGAAATATGTTATTTCGACTGCAGTTCTTGCTTTCCAAGGCTAGATTCCGAAGACTCGTCTGTGTGGTATGCCCCTAGCCAAGCTGGCTGAACCATAATTATTTTGTGCGCGTGTATATATGCCATGCCTGCGTTGAGACTGTCTTGTATGATCCGCTTACTGCGGCGTTGGTGTTGGTGCTAGCAGGGATATGTAGTACACTAGTAATAGAGCTAAGAGAATGATCTTTCAGCATGTTCAGTGCTCAAATGTATGCATTTTCTGTTTGTTTTCGTGAATACTTTTTTATGCTTTTTTTTTCTTTTGTGTCAAATTCAGCATAGCACTACAATCTACAATATGTGAATTGTGGTAATGTGGAGTCATTGCATGGCTTACCACAAAAGTTGAATTGGATGTTTGATATCCTCATAGAGTCATATACTCACACTGTATACCTCTTGTAATACATTTATTTACATTTTCAAAACTTATGTGGTATATGTCTGTTGCACTGTATGATTGCTCAATTCAGTTTGTGCATGCAAACTCTGTACAACAGGATTATTCAAAAGGAATTTATTTACCATACTTCTCAATCTAATTACATACAAATAATTAATCCTGATTCACATTTATATATCATAACTTATTACAGGTACAAAATTGTCATTATAATTATTCAAACTAAATAGATTGTTTCATGGTATAGAAGGCAGATGTGCAGGGAAAATGCGGCAAAAGTTTGCAGCAGACTTGAAACTTACTGATTAAAGGGGAAATCCAGTCCAAACATAAGTTAGTCTGATATAAAAAGAGTAAAATCTTACAAGTTCAATGGTAAAAATTTGAAATCTGATAAAAAATAAGGAAGTTATGACATTCTGAAGTTTTGCTAATATCTGCAAAACAGTTCTTGTACAGTGGATATGAATATGCAAATGAGTGAGCTAACCATATCATAACCTCACAATTTTCCATTAATTGTGTACAAAAAATGATGAAAATTCAATGTTTCTGTCATTGAAGTTTAAAACATGATTTAATTCCTGGTTGAATAACTTCAGAATAGTGATTAGTTAGATATACCAGGATTTGAGCCTCGGGCATACTTGCATTTGAATGAAAAACTGAAAATTTCACAATTTTATGTTCAAACTATAGATTGGCAAGTTGTGAGGGGATGACATGCTTACTTTGCCATTTGCATATTCATATTTACTGTTCAAGAACTGTTTCCTTAAAAATTAGTGAAACTTCAAAATGTCCTAACTTCCTTATTTTTCACCCGATTTCATCTAAATTGTACAGTTGAACTCGTAGTATTTTACTCTTTCTTATCAGACTAACTTTTATTTTGACTGGATTTCCCCTTTAAGTATTGCTGTCATTGCATGAACAGAATGACTGATTCATATGATCGAGGGGGAATTCCCATTGACCGAGCTACAATGGTTTGATGAGCTGAAGGCCCAATTGGTGCAATAGACCAAAAGTCTGATTGACTATATGGTATTTTACAAATCCTAGTTAACGACTAATCTTGTGTGTCTATAGCCGCAAATAGCTACACACGGTACACAAATCAGATGAGATCATTAAAAAAAAATATGATGCAGATAATAAAAGCATCATTCGAAATGCTCCCCTGGCCATTCCACATGAGCCCATACCCCCATACACTCCCACACCACACATCTGTTTGGTAAAACCCTCACACTTTCCCCCTATTCAGACGCAAGCCAGTTTATACCAAAACTCGATAAAGAAACGACGTATAAAGAATCATCGTATTGCTGATAGACCGTTCAGACACTAATTTCGACCATTCCGGAAAAACGTCGTATAGATGTGCAGTTTCTCACTGTGCATGTTGTTATGGTCATGAGTGACAGGTACAAGGTCACCTTTCGTGCTCGCTCCCATTAAGCCCCGCCCAGTTATACCATTCTATGGTCGTAATACGTTCAGATGCACAATGCACATGATGGAATGCTGATTCGTTATCGAGTTCTAGTTCGAAACGATGCTCTGACCGTCGTTTTGCTATACGTCGTTTCGTCATACGTCGTTTCGTTAGTCAGCGTTCAGACGTATAAATTCATCGTATAGCTATACCGTTTTGGTGTAGCTATACCATTCTAGTATAAATTCTTTGCATCTGAATGCCCTTTTTGTTGAACTTGGCCATGCTTTTTTCATCAGCTTTCGGTAAGCTCTCCAAACTTGACTAGTTTCAGATTATAGAGCGTACTTGGGTGTAGCAATAGTGCCACAGTTAGTCAAATGGAAGGTCATTGTGATGTAATAAGGATTAGGGGGGATTAGGGGTTAGGTAATTTTTTCCATTGACAATGCAGTCCTTCAAGTGGAAGGCTATGGTGATGTAATGGGGATTATTTAGAGGAGGGGGGGGGGGGGCTAGGGGGTTAGGTAACTTTTTCATTGACAATAAGTTTCCAAACAATTCTTGTGCCACTTGACTGGAGTAAGCACTCCAGCATGCCTGCCAATCTGCATAGAAAGGCACAGTATTGGATGAGGTGAGAATTCAGCTTTCAACTGTTTTTTTTTTTTTTTTTGCAAGATACTTGGAAACTTCTTTCTAAAATTTTAAGGAGTAATTCTAAGAGGAATTCAAAATTCATTTGATGAAAGTAAGTTTTGAAATGGCAGAGATGTCCAAAAACAAAGTAAAACAGAATAATGATAATAAAAGTGGTTCCTACCTTTTATTAGAACTGCTTTGTTTTGGATATCTCAGCCATTTCAAAACCAATTTTCATCAGATAAACTTTGAATTCCTCTTAGAATTATGTGCTCTTTCATATTTCATAAGTTTCTCATGTTATCTCCAAAATCATCATAAAAAACATTGGCAACCTGTAGCCCCATCTCAACCACAACTGCTCCATTCATTTAAAGTGGCTTAATCATGAAATGATTATGATTCTTATCTCTCAAAAGAGTGAGTGGTGATTTTAGAATACACACACATATTATATTATCTGAAGGAAGACTTTGAAATGACATTGTGAGTGCAGATCTAAGGATGCACTTTGTGCTAAAGTTTGACTTGCATTGATTCATCCCCATTCATCCCTTGTGATTGGCTGAAAAGCCAATTTACTGTACATTATTTAGACTATATTGCGCTTGTCAATCACAGGGAGAGGATGCATTATTATACCTCAACTGTCTTGATGTATGAAATTTCAATTTTTCATTATTTTCTCATGTTGATTTGTATATTTTATCATGAACTGTCAGTGTTTTGAAGAAGAATATTTGTAATGAATATGAAATATTTGTATGTGCAAGACACAGAGGGTATCTCCTATATTTTGTAAATTAATTTGTCAACATCAAACATTTTTTGCTGGAGCAGCAAAGGCTTTCTAAGATACTTATAGAATTTAATCATTTTATCATGAACTGTCAGTGTTTTGAAGAAGAATATTTGTAATGAATATGAAATATTTGTATGTGCAAGACACAGAGGGTATCTCCTATATTTTGTAAATTAATTTTTCAACATCAAACATTTTTTGCTGGAGCAGCAAAGGCTTTCTAAGATACTTATAGAATTTAATATTACTAATTTATAACAAAAATTGTAAAGTAGAATCTTCAGAATAGATTTTCTGTAACAGAATATTTTAATGATGAGCATACATTCCATGTATGGGGTAAGTCTTTATTTCAAGACCTCTGAAAAGTAATTGTTAGGTTTTATCATTTGCCATCATCTAAATTTAGAGACTTCTTTAGAATTATTTGCTCTGTCAACTTCTGTGAGTATATTGTCTGGTACATCATGTATGTTGTCTGAAATCTGTCACTGGCTCTAAAGGTTGCAGTACTTTAAACTATCATAATTCCATAACTTTCTTGTTTTTACCTAATTTTCATTTTGCTGTTTGTTGGCTTTAACTGTATCATCAAGAATGTCAATTTCAACTTGGTATTATATAGTTTCCATTTTGAAATGATTATGCATTTTATTTTTCCTTTGCAGCATGGATATGATTTTGTTTTTAATCCTGAAAGAATGTTGCCGTGTCTTGCAAAGTATTAGGATCTTCTAACTTAGACTGAACTGAATTTCTGTGACACCAGTACACTTTTGTGTATTATGAAGTTGGTTATTTTCTATTTCCTCTTATTCTACCACTTGTGAATACACATACATTGCCTGGATACCCATTTTAGCAAGTAGAAGAAATGTCTCATTAAAGGATAAGTCCACCTTCATATACATGTGGATTGTGTGAATGCAACAATATTAGTAGATCACATTAGTGAAAGGGGAAAAATCGGACAATCCGTTCAAAAGTTATGAATTTTTAAAGTATTTGTGCAGTCACTGCTGGATGAGAAGACTACTACAGTATATGATGTCATTTGCGTACAACGATATAAGGAAAATAAAAAGAGAATTTCACAAAACTTAACTTTGTGAATGAAGTGTTCATTTCATCGACTTGTTACTGACATATGTTAAGGGTAATATGATTCCCCCTACCTTCTGAAAGAGAGAAGTCAAGAGTTCTTTTGTTATGTGAGAAAAGTGAAACTATGTTGAATTCTCTTTATTCTTTCTTTATATCGTTGAACACATGTGACATCACAAGCTATAGTAGTCTTCTCATCCAGCCTTGAGTGAGCAGAAACTTCAAAAATTCATAACTTTTGAACGGATTGTCCGATTTTCCTCAAACTCTCACTGATGTGTTCTACTAATATTGCTGCATTCACTCAACCCACATGTCTATAAAGATGAACTTGTCCTTTAATGTATATGTCCTGTCAGATAACAACTTTTAACAGTTTTACTTCAACTCTTTGTTTACTACCTCCCCCCCCCCCCCAAAAAAAAAAAAAAAAAAAAAAAATAGGCACAGGGACATTTGGTCGAGTGTTGTTGACACGGGACAAGCGAACCAAGGATTACATGGCGTTAAAGGTACTCACAATAGCCGACATCATCAAGCTAAAACAGGAGGACCACGTACGAGATGAGAAAGCCATACTCAGCATCATCAACCACCCTTTCATCATCAAGTTGTAAGTATCACTGAACATTGGCTGAAATTTTATTGGTTCAAATTTTGTTCATTTTTGATTTCAGAATTAAAAATCATGTGGAGGAATGTTTCACTGACGCTGGACCTGGGACCCCTCATGAAAAGTAAAACAAGAACAAGTCAAATAGATACAGAAACCCGCACATAGATGGCGTCAATATTCACACAAATTGTACGCCAAAAAAAAAAAAACGACAACAACAACAGCCATCAACTTAACAACAACAACAACATTTAGAAGACTTTACATCTTCAAACAATTTTTGCCATATGAGTTGATTACTCTTTGTTTATTTATTTATTTATTTATGTATTTATTTATATATTTATTTATATATATATTTGAAATATGGCTAGAAACATCTTCACTACAAACACAAGACAGTGATTTGCTGATTAATGATATCTTGGTACAAACCGGAGCCTGTTGTTGGTGCTGGTGATGCTTCGCACCTGTAGTACTGAGTTGACTCTGATGGATGTTTTCTGTTTGTGTTATTTCCGCGGGATTAAGTGGGCACTTGTCACCAGGAGGCTAAGCCTCTTTACCCTCTTACATGTCTTTTCTCAAGTATCCATTCAAGAGATGGACAAACACTGGAACTCGCTCTGGAGTCCACACCATCACAATTTTTTAAAGAGAGTGAGAGAGAGGAGTCACTCTTTTCCCTTCCTTTGATAAATAATACAGAGTGGGTCCCATTAGTAGGTTTAGAAGATTATGCTTTTTACAGTTTTTTTGTTTGTTTAATGATTTCCAGGTCATTTTTAAGCCCACAGTCTTCCAAAACACATTTTGATTATGATTACTTCATGCAGAAAAAGTAGTGAAACACTTTATGAAAGCTTGAGGAAAGTTGGATAGCCCCTTCAAAAGTTGAGAACTTTTCAGGATGTGATGTGTTACCTGCCTCTCTTGGCAGGACCTCCACAAACATGTTGTGATGTTAGAATCTAGTCTGATTCTCCTCAAACGTGAACTCACTTTTTCACTCAATCTTCTCTGCATGCTGAATCGGCACTATATTCAACTATTTAAGGAATGAGAAATGCATACTATATCAGTATGTGACTTTTTTTTTGTGGAATCACTGATATTAGCATTCTTAAAATGATTAAAAGATAATGATTTTTGTCATCATCATCATTTGTTACTTAACTGAGGGATGTGAGAATTCAGATTTAAAACTTTGTTACTCTGCCCAAAACCCACTTTTCAGGCCTTTTTACAGTTAAAAAAAAACAAAACTTAAATGTACAAATTTTAATGCACTTCTGTCTTTTCTTCACTGTTTTCAATTTTTTTTCAGACTTTTTTTTTTGCAAATACTCTCACAACCCTGTTGAATGCTGTGCTGTTTTGTCTTCCATTACATTATTTAAGCATTACTTGCTTACTTTAAAGTTAGGTTTGATCACTGGAAATAGATAATTTGAATTATATAGAGAGTAGATTTGATCATCTGCAAGGCTTTACAGAGTTCAGTTTCGTCTTAATTGCATTTAAATGTTAGAAAGATCCTAATTACGTGGTAGCAACAGTCCAGTAAATCTGTGCTATGAACCACTGCACTGTATTATAGTATCAGCAGTGTAGTTGACCTGATTTAAATTTTAGTTGGGCTTGGGGCACAGTTTAAGTAAACCTTGGACAAGCAAAGGGTTAACAAACAGTGCTTTGTACTTGATTTTAAATGTAGGTCCTTTCTAGGCAATGGGGCACTCTTTAAAGAACTTCTTCTTTTTCGTCTTCTTTATTTCCTTCATGCCAGCCCAAAGTCCACCAAAGCTTTGCACGTAGATGACATTTACTTGCAGACACATTGAGTGTTAAAAGAAAATGAAAGCATGTCCAGCCTTCCCGCCGTTTGCTTTTGTCGAATTTGACAGCTTATGGGATGTCTCTGTGCTACTTCGTTGTGAAAAGGGTTGCTTTTTACCAGGCAAATATGACTGGAACAGCATGAATTGATAAATTACCTCTTGGGCTGGCTTTTCTGGAGGCAATGTACCCACGTTTGTTCAGGACTCATACAATCAACAGCAAATAATGAAGCAAGACCTCTTTGAAGGGGTAAATGGAAATCTATCAGTGGTTTCGGTCATCCTCATCATGTCTGGTTGTGGTTATTATTATTTTGTTCTTTCTTCCATCCTTTCCAGTGGAATAAATGGATTTATTTTTCTTTGATAAGTCTTAAATTGAGGTGGGTTGTGTATCATTAACCAATTATGGAATCCCAGGGGATATATTACAGTGTATACAAACCATAGATCTACACATAATATGCCCTCTACGGGGACAAAGTTTGTTGGGCAAGGACAGTAGGAAAAAGGACACTCCCTATCCAAATCAAAGGACAACCATTGCTTGTGACTATTAGCAATGCAGGCCATTTTGGAAGGAATAAGTCTGTCATGAAATAGAATACAGAGATTGCCACAAAACATACACAAAAAGGTCTAGACTTTGTTGAAAGCTAGGTCTGTATCTGAGGATCAAATAATTCATTAATTTTTCTGAAGGTATATATGTAAATGTAAAGGTCACTCTATATACAGTAGATGATCTATAGATATTGGCACAGTTTAGACTGCTGCTTTTTTAGTCTGCTGCAAACTAATTCAAATGCAGTGTTGTAATAGTTTATGGACATGCAGTTTTTTTCTGCTGTTTTGTCTACATTTTTGACCACAAAGAGTATTCAACTTTGATTTGTAAAATATCCAGTTTTGTCACCGGAAGCCCGTTGAGGACGGGGCTGATTTTGCTACAACACGCATTTTCCATACACGCTTGCCAGAGTACTCGGGACTCATCTGCAATGGGTTCAGTTTCTTTCACTTCTTGTTTTTGCTCAGATTTTGACATTTTACATTTAATGCCAGAGTTTCTAAACTTTTTCTTTTGATGGGATTCGATAATATACTGGAGCAAAATATTGCTCAATACAAATAGGCTTACTGCTTAAAATTACTCTTTTTTTGGTCCAAAACTGACAGCCTCTGCCAATCTCGTGATGATGTTTGACTTGACCCTGTCCCAGTTCCGTCAGTTTGTTCTGTAACTGTTTTGAAAACTTGGTCCTGTTTGCAGTCTGACTGAAAAGCCATTACATCTGAGGAGTAGACAGATATCAAATACTTGCCCAGGACAAACATCAGAGTCTGTCTCATCTATTTAAACAAGGTGCGATGAGTGAAGACTGTGAAGTATAACATTCTCGAAAAAAAAAAGAGAAGAGGCAAATGTTTTATAAATATTTTGAAACACAAGCACCCTGAATACTTCTAGTGGTACATGACTCATGGAGTTTTCATGGTGATGACTTAAAGTCCTCACAAGTAGTTTATTTTACTCGCAGGCCATTTTTGGCCAATCGAATTTGCAATGCAAGTTGGAAAGGATGGTCGGTTTGTTCAGTGTGATAGAATTACATGAGCGAAAGTGCTTGTGCAGTCACGTAGTATTTTTTTGCTGTATGCTTTACTTTGAGTCTGATTGATTACACAACTAATGTTAATCTTTATCACTCAGACTTGGCTGTAGGAGGTTTTTTTTTTTTAACTTTGTCAGGAGATGTATTAATGGGGAGCATATCCAGTACTGCTGTTTCTTGAACATGATTGGATGCAAGTACATCACCAAATTACAAAGAGGGAATATCGATACATTTTTAAAGGTGTTGCACAATATGCATACAATTTCTGTAGCTAAAGGCACCATGTGCCATTCTGTTGAAATGCATAGGCCTATGTGACAGAAAATTGTATGATGTATGTCACTGAATAACATGCTTTGAAGATGAAGAAGTAGGCCTTCTGTTACTGTTCGGCTCAGAGAACTTTGTTGAAGTTGTTTGTTTACATTTATGTTACATCATGGAGTCTAATGTCACCAATGAAATATTCTGTATTTATCATTAGTTACCACAATATACTAAGTTTTTTTTTTTTGCTAAATGTAATCAGAATAATATGGAGTTGTGAATTATATACACTGTATTGTAAATTTATTCCAGTATCTAACTTGAATGACCACTGCACAAATGTGCCTCTACTCTCTCCCTGATATATTTATATGTATTTGTTATGTTCATTGTCTACTGGTAAGAGATCAGTCTTTCTGCACCCGGCCACTTTACTCCGCCCTTTGATGTCGCCTCCAATCAAGCACCCCATCAGACATGCATACAGCTCTATATACCAGCATCCCTCAGAACAACTGGTCCTCTCCTGAGCATTTCTCTCCCAGCTCCCCTGTTCTCATCCTGCTCCGCCGACCCCTCCCCTAGTTTTCACTCCCCCATTCCCCTTCGTGGGTCGATCAGTTCTCGGCACTGACTTTCCCCTGCCTTGAACTCTGGAGGTCGTGCCCTCTCCCAACAAAGAAATCCCAGGCCCCTTGCATTCTTGTAGGAAATCTGTGGCTTTATTATGGCAAATGATGCCTCATGTGTTTGTGCTGCAGGACCTGAATGTGTTTTCAGGGTAATGGGGGAATTCTGAAGGGGTGTAACCCTGATATTCTGGTTTGAAAACCTGTCAGAAAAAAACATGAACCGGCTTTAGAGAGGAGATATCTGGTTGCAAGTGCAACATAATGGTATCTATTCCAAATAAAAGCCCACAGGGTTGTGTGGTAATGGATGAGCCATGTATAGAAATATCCACTTAAATTTGAAATTGAAGATGTAAGGTACATGTAATTCAGCCAAGGCAAAGTACATTTAATTTTCTGAAGATTATTTGTGTACCAAACATGCAGTTACCTAAGTGAGCTGATATGATGTGAGATTAGACATAACAGATGTTCCACACTGCAGAAAAAAAAAATAATATGCCCTAATAATTTCCTGTGATTGTTGTAGAGGATCATTTGTCTTTCTGCAAGTTTCTGTTTATAGTAGCTGATTAAAATGTAATGTCAACCTTATGATTTAACAGTCTGACCAGAAACAGTGAATAATACAACTCTAAGGAATGGCAGTGACATGCGTGAGAGCTGTGTAACTTGAATGAAGAGTGTTGAGTAATAATTTTGAAATATAGGTCCTATACAGTGTCAGAAAATGTTGTATTCTTCATTTCAAACCTGGTGCTTATGGGCCTACTGCATATGTGAATATGTTTGGATGGAAATTACTACCATGGGTATACTCCCTTTCACTTTTAGATGAGTATCGTGTGTAGAACGGATGATGATGCTTATTGGTCATTTAGGCCTACAGTTTCCATCATTGAATACATTTGGGCTTGCTGTACAGATTAAAATCCCTACTCATAGAATCATAAGTTATGTTCTGAAATCTGTGAAGTTCACAACAGAATATGGAAATTTTCTTGGACTTTTCCTGCCATCATCTTTTACCTGTTGAAAAAGAATTGCTGCTGCACTTAAATGTTAATGTTTATTTGTTACTTTATACAAAGTGACTATGAGTCAAGCATTTGGTGTGATGTATGTCCCTATTTAATAGTATTTTGGTAGAAGTTAGAAGCCAGTTTGAGTTACTAGTGAATATATAACTTTGGAATCTTCCTTGAAGTTTTTATTGTGATGCTTGTTAAAACTTGTCATGTACACTAATAAGTGAGTAACAAACTTCAGTATAGCTGACAGTGCCTTGATAATGGATAGATAAGAACCATGGTGAATGTCTAGTAAGAAATGATGTATTGATAGTAAAATCAAAGGACTTAAATTGGCAAGCAAAGAGCTGTTGCCTTCAGGTTCTGTGATGGAATATGATATATCATGCAAGAGCATGATTGAGGATTATCATGTAGGCCTATTTGGTATCATCTGACAGGAGGCCTTGGCCATCGCCTCCCTCCCCCGCCAGGAAGGAAATTGTCCTCCTGTTGCTAGGGGTAGTGGGAGGTAGGGGTTATGACCCTGGAATGGACTGGTCCAGGGAGGCAGAAATGCACCATAGTGTGAAGGCCAGATCCTGCATCATCTTAAAGGGGCACTGTGTGATCGGCAGATGTCTTGTGTTTGATTGTCAAAAGTGTATCTCTAACAATAAAAGCTGATTAGATTACACAAAAGGATGATGAAGATAATGATCCTCCTCGCTGGGACCTCCCCCCTCGTCGTTTTGAAGCAAGTTGAGTCGGGGGGGGGGGGGGGAGGGGCAAGATTTAGAGGGGAGAGTGACTCTAGACCTCATCAGATCAATTTCTAGGCGAACATCTTTAAAGAATTTCTCCTCATCAATTTGCTTAATTAAAAGAGTAGAAGGCAAGTGTGGTGGAAAAAAAATAAAAAGACATAGGCCTGAATTTCGACTTTGGGCAAGCTGAGTAGCCGTACTGTATGCATAACATTTTAAAAACTTGCTGTTTTATTTATCTTTTTTTTACATCTTTCAAATGAAGATATATTGAGGAACAGTCTAATAAGTGAGGCCAACAAGTGAATGTGACTTTAAACTTTCAAGGAGGAAGGGAGAGGGGTGATGGCAGGACAAAAGTTTAGCTGACCCTGAATTGAAGGGCACCGCCATATGTTTTCCCTGCTAATGAGGGTGCAACATTTTGCTTGGCATTTTATTGGGGACTGGTGGGGATGACATGGAAGAGGGTATGGTGTCATCTATCCTGGCTTTCTCCTACCAAGGGTTTCATGGGAAGGACCAAGGAGGTGTAAAAGATGGAGAGGCAACTCTCTGCATTCCATACAAACCCATGATTGGGTTCTATAAAAGCAATTCAGTGGGATGTCCAAAATTCCTCTTCACTTTTAAATGAAGAGAAAGTTTAACATTTCATTGAATTACAAGCTGCATTTCAATGCAAATTTTGAATGAAACACTAGAATTTATTCAGAAAAGTTTAGGAAAGAATTTAAAGTCATCATTAGGCCTATGTATTTCCATTCTCAAAAAAATACAAATCAAAATTAAATGAAAATTATGTTCTCTTAAAATGGTGTAAACATATGTACATTTACATTATTATTACAGTTATATGATATCCAGAACATACATACATATACAGTTTACAAACATATTTAAATTTATGTATAGTATGTTACATCCTGATGTAGTAACAAGCTATTCTATTAACCTCAACAGGCTATTCTATCAACCTCCAAAACACTTTTTATTACATTGTAATTGGAATGAGTTGATGCCACGCTGAGCAAATCTCACATAAGATTTTCAGGTTGTGAAGAAGGACTATTTTCAGAAAGGCATGCATTGTTAAAATGATTTAATACAAGAAATCAGATAGAGCAACTCACAGTAGAGGATTATTTCTAACCTTTTTATGCCTCCGCCACGAAGTGGTGCCGGAGGCATTATGTTTTCGGGTTGTCCGTCCGTCCGTCCGTCCTTCCGTCCGTCCGTCCTTCCGTCCGTCCTTCCGTCCATCCGTAATGAATTTTGTGGACAAGGTAACTATCGAAACCTGTTGAGGTATCCTAATGAAACTTGGCATGTATGTGTATTAGGGGGTGAAGTTGTGCCTATCAACTTTTGGGTGCACATGCTCAAGGTCAAAGGTCAAAAGGTCAAGGTCAAATACATAAAATTTCACTATTTCCACCACATCTATTGAATGCCTGAAGATATTTTCTTGAAACTTAGTGTATACATGTATTACCCAATTAAGATTCTCTGGTGAAAGTTTGGGTCATGAGGTCAAAGGTCAAAGGTCAAAAGGTCAGGGTCAAATACATAAAATTTCACTATTTCCACCATATCTATTGAATGCCTGAAGAGATTTTCTTGAAACTTAGTGTATACATGTATTACCCAATTAAGATTCTCTGGTGAAAGTTTGGGTCATGAGGTCAAAGGTCAAAGGTCAAAAGGTCAGGGTCAAATACATAAAATTTCACTATTTCCACCATATCTATTGAATGCCTGAAGAGATTTTCTTGAAACTTAGTGTATACATGTATTACCCAATTAAGATTCTCTGGTGAAAGTTTGGGTCATGAGGTCAAAGGTCAAAGGTCAAAAGGTCAAGTAAAAATATTAAAACTTCTTTTTTTTTTCTCCGTACCTTGGAAAATTGTTCAAGGTATCTTCATGGAACATAGTATATACGTGTACTGACTGGAAGTGATTATCTAGAGAATGTAGGGTTCATGGGGTCAAAGGTCAGGGGTCAAAGGTCAAGTGCAAGACTTCACAGTTTTACTATTACCCTCATATTTATGCAATGTCAGCAGGGTTATTTTTTTACACTTGGTGTATGCGTGTGTAACCTAATAGAAATTCTCTGGAAAGTTTTTTTTTCTCTTTTTGCCTCAAAGATCAAAAGGTCAAAGATCAAGTGAAAGTGCTGAACTAACTTTTTCCTCCATATCTCGGAAGTGGCTCAAGTTACCTTGAAACTTAGTACGTATTATGCATGTTCTATCTGAAAGTAATTATCTTATGAATTTTAGGGTCAAGGGCCAGATGAAAATGGTAACAATTTACTATTCAACTCAGAAATTGCACTTTTTTTCCACACCTGTACCTTGAAAATTACTCGATGCCTAAATGTATGAATGGGTCAAAGTCAAGTTAAAGTCCTTAAATCCCTAGATACATGCTCTCTTATTCATCCAATTAAACCTACGTCAAGGAAGGTGAACATTCAACACATTTGTGACAAACTTGTCATTCCAATATTTTGCCAATTTTGTGAAAATGTAATCACACAGTGTCCACATGTACTATCTAGACCTATTGGGAAAATCATGCATTATGGCGGAGGCATACCAGTCGCCAAAGCGACATTTCTAGTTTTTTTTGAACTTTGCACTTAGATTATAACTTGCCAAGCTTTTTATTACCATTCAGTAATCACTCCAAACTTCCTCTAGTTATAAAGTTACATGTACATTGTATATATGTTTTAGCAAGCCTGCTCAGGTTTAAATAGCAATGTGCCTAGGTAGTCCTACAAGAAGGTTATGGTGAATGACACAATAAAGATTCCATAATCTGTCTCCATTAATGATTAGTTTCAAGACATCTGCCCCAGAAAACACTCTGGACAGCCAGCATGCCAGTTGGTGAACAAAAGGCTTGATAAAGTTGCCTGTATAATCGAACCTGTCCCACTCTGCAGCATGATAATGCATTGTCTGTAATACAAAACTCTGAGGCAATGTTTAGTCACAATCATTACAAACTGCTAAACCCACTATTTATTTTGCCTGATTAGCATTCTTTTTGAGTAGTTATAAACCCACACCTATGTCTCCATTTGGTAAAATATTTGAAGAGGGATTGCTGTGCTCCCACATGATAATGCTAATTTTAGTCTATTTTTCCATGCGACCTGGTATTGATAAAAAAAAGGACAATTTTTGCAACGCTTGAATTCAGATTTTCAAGATCAAGAATGTGCGGTGTGTGAATGGATGTTAGGCACGTGTTTTTGCATTGCAGTACCAGTTTTCAGATGTCAAGGTTGCAAGTGTTGTGCATTTTGAGTTCTCACGGGAATAAACATAACATAAACATAAGGCAGGGCTCGACACTAACGGTGGCCCGGTGGCCTGGGGCCACCAAAAATGAAAGTCGGGCCACCAAATTTCAAAAAAGGGCAAATTTGGTGGCCCGCCTCGGGCCACCAAAATTTTTTGAAAAGTATGTAAATAAATTCGTAACTTTTTGCGCCGGAAATTAGCTGTTAAATTTGTTTAAAGGATGGATGGAAAGGATTAAATGAGTGCCTGAGAGTGAGTGTTGCAAGTTTGTTGAAGTTTATTTATGAGTAGATATGTCCAACTTCTTATTCTTACAATCATAGACTTAAATATTTTACTCATTAAAAAAGGACTTTTAATGTTTTTTATTGTTTTTTTTTTTGGGGGGGGACACCAAATTTTTCTCTCGGGCCACCAAAAATTTGAAATTTATGATTTTGGTGGCCCCATCGGGCCACCAAACAAAAAAGTTAGTGTCGAGCCATGCATAAGGATTGAGAGAATGCAGCAATATTAGTAGAACACATCAGTGAAGGTTTGAGGAAAATTGGACAATTGATGCAAAAGTTATGAATTTTTAAAATTTTTGTGTTGGAACCGCTGGATGAGGAGACTACTAAGGCTCGTGATGTCATATGAGTACAACGGTATAGAGAAAATGTAAAGAAAAATCAACATATTTTCACTTTTTCCGCATAATAAAAGAGCACTTGACTTGCCTCTTTCTAAAGGCAATGGGAATAATACCCACAACATGATTATGTCAGTAACGAGTCAAGGGAATGTGTACTTTTTTCAAAAGATGAAATTTTGTGAAATTCTCTTTACATTTTCCTTATATTGTTGTACGCATGTGACATCATGACCTGCAGTAGTCTTCTCATCCAGCGATGACTGCACAAAAACTTCAAAAATTCATAACTTTTGAACGGATTGTCCGATTTTCCTCAAACTTTCAATGATGTGTTCTATTAATATTGCTACATTCTCTCAATCCTTATGTTAATGAAGGTGAACTTGTCCTTTAATAAGGGCACAACTGTTACTCCTTACCATGGAGGTATGATTAATGGCACCTGTACTCCCTTCCCTCTTACTATTTTGCAAGGGGCTTCTTGTTGAAAAAAAAATGGGGTTAATCCACAAGTAAATATGGTATTTTTTGTCTCGCCCATGGAGATGAAGGCGAGACTAAGGGATCCAAACGGCGTCTGTCCATCGTCCGTCCGTTGTCCGTCACAAATATTAAAGTTTACCTGCAAGACTCTCTTATGGTGCATAACTTGGCAACTGTTACAGCAATGGCAGCCACACTTGGGTGATAGAAGCACTAGGGGTATCTCCATGTTATGGTGTTGTCGGAGGTCATGTGATGATGTCAAAGGTCATTTGAGGTCATATATTAAAGAGTATGTGCAAGACTCTCTTTTCTATGTTAAAGTTTACCTGCAAGACTCTCTTTTTACAAATATCTTCACATAAGTTGCTTGGATTACAACCTAACTTGGGTCATAGATGCACTGGGGGTACCTTCATGTTATGGTGCCATTGGAGGTCATAAGATAAGGTCAAAGGTCATTTGAGGTCATACGTTAAAGTTTACTTGCAAGACTCTCTTATCACACGTAACTCAGCACATGTTGCTACAATGGCAATCGAACTTGGGTGATGGTAGATGTCTCTTGGGAAGTTGAAGGTTACCACAAGGTCAAAGGTCACAGACAGGGGTCAACGAACTTTTAGGGCCCAATGTTAAGTTTTTAGGGCGCATTTCGTTTATGGCTCATAACTTTTGATCCCTTTGTCCGTTTGTGACCAAACGTGGATGGAAGATGTCCCTTGGGGAGGTGAAGGTCGTCACAAGGTCAAAGGTCACAGACAGGGGTCAACAAACTTTTCGGGCCCAATGTTATGTTTTTAGGGCACGTTTTGATTGTGGCTCATAACTTTTGATCCCTATGTCTGTTTGTGACCAAACTTGGACAGTAGATGTCCCTTGGGAGTTAAAGGTCATCACAAGGTCAAAGGTCATAAGCAGGTCAATTAACTTCTGGGAGTTATAAAAAATATTAATTCCTTGTACGCGAATGGGCGAGACACAATTTGGCACTAGCCTTGTTTTCTCCCTATGGTGACTCTGAATATAGGTGTTGAGAGCATGAACCTACATGTAGACATTGCAAAGTGGATGACTGTTCATATTCTCTTCAGGTAAGGGACATACCTCCTGTCTGAAATATTGGGGGGGGGGGGGTGGGAGGGGCATGTGCAAGGATGTGTGGGAGTAGCCATACAAATATATTTTTTTGTATTCATTTCAGACCCGAAAAGCAGAATCACGAGCATGAACTAGATTTAGTCATGTTGATAATGATTTCTGTCAGACACTGCGTTATGAAATTGTAGAAGATTCACTTTGTAAAAAAAGATGCCACTAATACACCGTGAAGCAATTGCTGCAGTCAGACCTCTTTTATAGAAAGCAAGTTTTCTTTGGCACGAGATATTTTAGGCAGCACGCCATGCATGGCTTGACAAATGCAGTCCCACAGCTTCATGTTGACATGTTCCAGACATGAATAACAACATCATGTATGCTCTGCAGTCAAGGTCAAATCCGAATCCATTCAGGAGAGCTAAGTTGATGGTGAGACATACAACCTCTTTGCGTGTGTACATACAACATTGTCCGTATTGTTCGTTTGGGTAGGTATTGTATGGATTGAATCTCTGCCAATTTTGTTTCAAATTGGAGGAAGTTTGCCCCGACATAATACACCTTGTATATTACCTTGTGTGTGCTGTAACTGCCTGATGTCTGGTTCCCAGCAGCTTTGGGGTACAATAAAGCGAGGGTCAAGCTGCTTGGGAATGACATGATAGCCGAGAGTAGGGAAATCAATATTTTAACCTCCTCCACTGAAAGGAAGATTTCACTTCTAGGTCACTGATGCAGTGTCAGCGTATTACACAATGGTTGCTTTGCTTGTAATTTGCATATTATTAGCTACCCTTTTCTTGAGGTCTAAGCTTACATGTATAGACAGTCAATACAAGGTGGTAGACCATGAAATTTCAGGGATCAATTTATGACCTCCTGACATTTTCTAGCAGATTTTTAGTCAATCCTACAAATTATAACACCGTGCAGATTACTCAGAGAGAAAACTACCAAGTTGACAAAAGGGGAAAATCAACAGAGTAGGCCCTACTTTGTGTTAAAAACAGCATCCAAGTATATATTTATTCAGAAAAGTCATTAGAACATTGTCAGTAGGTAAGCCATACACTTGTATTCTGCGCACTGTGAAGAGATTGTAGGCCTGAATGTCTTATGGATGTGATCTAACAACTCATAAAAAGTATTGCTTTCTTTGTTATGGTATAGAAATATTTTCTGGTTTATGCCCTGAATGAACCTTGTTTGCTATCAAGCAGACATCATAAGAGAAAAATGCTTCCCTCATAATTTACAAAATATTTTTTTTGAAGTTTTAATGTTCCAAACAGAGGTAGATCTGACAACTGTAGTCAAGTATCAAAAACCTGTTCTTGGCTGTGTATATGATCCGCAGATAATCTATTGTTGTGATAATTATGATAATGATATGGGAAATTGTGCAAGTTTTTGTTTCATTTATCTCACGGACTGAACATTGTTATTCATCTGCTAATTTGGATTTGTTGCTTTCAGTTTGGACAAGCTATGTTTTCAATCTTCCCACAAACAAGACAGCTAGGGTAGTGGTCATGCTCAGAAGGAAATACCCACATGGAGGCTGTGATACTGTAGGCGCAATTATACATGTACCTCAGTTTGGTTTTGAGGTCAATGCCCTCAACACAAGAAACATGATCAAACCCATTCAGGTGCAGGGGTGACTGAAAACATGCAGGAACATGGATGACAATTTTGGCAAGATTCATGTTGGACTCCTGAGCATTTTTAGTCTGCTAATTTTTAATATAGATAAGAGCTTAAGAAGTAAGGAGGAGGCTGAGGATCAACTCTGTTTTTTTTTATTTGCTTTCACTTTTATTGATTCTCTTCCAGGATTAAATGCAGAAAGCTCAGTGATTTGGATCCATTCCCCCAACCCCTTCAAGTGTCCATTCTCCTCCAGGAATGTTATGGTTGGCAAACTTCAAATGATTGTGCTTACTTGTCCATCACTTTCTTACTTCATGTATTACCCCCCTCCCACCCTTTCTCCTTCCAATTTGCATGACCTTGTCTGCTGTATAGGATACATGTACACTGTAATAGTCTTAATCCTCAAAACATTGCAGGTGTGGGGGGGGGGGGTGGCTATGTATCTGATACCATATTCTGTCCAATTTGATACTTAATTTTTCTCACATTATAAATTGTTGTAGTGCCAAGGTGAAGTCCCAAAATTTTCAGAGAAATTATCCACAACAACACCACCACCACCACCACCAACAACAACAACAAACACATATCTGTGAGGTACAATCTATGTTTTACAACTTTGTTGGTTTGTATATTGGTTTTTGCCATATATATCTCACTTGTCAACTTTCAAATATTTGGCCATATGGCGGTTTCAAATTGTGCACGCTAGGGTTCATCCTCTACCTGTAACTAGGGGATTCCCCATATTAGACCATAAGTATGCACTTCTTATCTAAGTTCTTAGCTGAGAAACAAAAACAACAACAACAAAGTAAAGTTTTGAGGGCGTGCAAACTCTTTACAGGGTTTTTTATGTTAGTATCTGTAGTACAGAAACAAAGTGTTTTTATTGAAGCTGTTTTTATGTTTTTTGTTTTGTTTCATTTGTGTGTGTGTGTCAGCCAAATACTCAATGAAATGCATGAATTGCAAAGAGTTTGCTGAGAAATGAAAGGACTACTCTGAAATCGATGTCTGCCAGTGAAAACTGAGAGGGACTGGACTCACCAGCAATTATGCCTGCTAGTGCCCTGTTTGGGGTGCCATGATCACCCCAAACAATACCGGGTGGGATGACAGTGTGTAATGGATAGTATCGCTGGAGAGCCTGATCAATAGTGCGAGACATGCCTTTGCACTCCCCTTATTGTTGTTGTGCTCTCTGCTTTTTCATTCTTTCATTCATTCATTTGTTCACTTATAGTCAGTCAGTCAGTCAGCAAGTTTCTCATGCAGTCATTTAAATACCCTAAACCTGCTGCTTGCTATGTAGCAAATTCCAAGAAACAAATTGTGTTATTTCTATTGATGTCAGTTGTTCATTTTGTATTCTGTTGGAATGTCTGTCTCTTTATTTCCTCATTGATTTTATCTGGGGTCCTAGTTTGATATCCCTTCCTAGAAGAAGCTGCCACAAAGTTTAACAGTTCGTGTACTGTGAGAGACCCCATCTTAATTTCATTTTTTTTTTTCATTGAATACTCTAGCTCCATAATTTTTTTCTTTAGCCTATAAAAGGGAAAGGAAGATTCCAAAATGTAAAAAAAAAACAACAACAAAAAACAGAAATGTACTGATGCAATCTATTGAGCATCTGAATGGATGTGTGTAACCAGGTAGATTGAAGTCTGTGACGGAGAACCGTGATGTGCCTTGGTGAAACCAGGGTGGGGTGTAATAAAAGTGTCCATTCGGGACATGAGAGTTGAAGTTGGCAAACATGGCGTGAACAGTTGCAGTCATTCGGTGCTGATCCAAGAATGTTTTGTCGGTGTATGACAGATGTTATGTCGGTGCTGACGGGTGTTCTGTTGGTGCATGACATGTGGGGGAACATGTCCGGGAAATGAACATACAAACAAGCTGTCTTTTGGGTAGTATTTCGGTGTTTGGTACATCGTTGTAATGATTGATGCCCGTTGGAGGTATGTGTAATGTTCGCACTCATGTGAGATGTGTACACAGGTAGCGAACGTAACAGTGTCGTTCGTTCGTAGCGGTATTGTATACTGCGTGACATTGCACGGTATGTGTAATGGGGCTGCGTTAGCAGTGGTTGTGAATGGAAGTGCGATTCGCGAAGCGATGCGATGAGTATGTTTTGTACTTTTGCGCACTTGTTCTGGTCTTCTCGCTAGCTGAATACCAGGGTTGCAGCATTGATTGCTGGAAAGGAAAGGTACGTATTGCCGTTTCCGTCATGTCATTTTATCAGATTAGTGTGTCACTTTCTGGTTATTTGGATTAGCATCGTTAGATGTGGCTTTACGAGGAAATTTGCCTCGAGATATACGAGTGTTTGTCGGGTCTGAATTGCTTAGACTATTCTCGTAGTTCGGTACGCAGTGGAGTGTACTGTGGAAGTTGCGTTAGCGACGTAGTCTTGAAATCTAGTCGGAAAGCTAGTGGTGAATAATCATGGCAGCCAAGTTCGATGCTGCAGAGTTTGTGAAAGACGTCACTCTTGGTAGATTGAGAGGGTTAGTGAAAGCCCAGTTGATTGAGGTTGCAACTCATGTAGATGCTGATATCAGAGAGTGTAGTCGAAAGAAAGAAATCTTTGCAGTTCTGGTGAAGAAGCTTGAACTGGGTGGTGTAGAAAATGAACACACAGACCAGAGTGAGAGTACAGATGAGATTGAGAGCGCAGGTAGAAAAAGTGCTCAAAGTACTACTACATGTATTACTAGACCTAGTGAGATGAGGGTAGATTCCACACAACTAGAACTGGCTAGATTGGAGTTAGAAAAAGAAAAAATGAAGGCAGAAAATCTGAGACTCGAACATGAGTTAATGCAACGTCAAATTGAGTTGACCCAGGCCCAGGCCAGTAGCGTCCCAGGGGATAGGCCTAATGGTACTATGTCGAGACCAAAGACGCCCGACATTGCAAAAATGGCTAACACAGTCCCCCGCTTTGATGAAGAGGATGTAGACTCTTTCTTTTTCTCCTTTGAGAGAATAGCCAGGAATTTGGAGTGGGAGAAGAAATATTGGTCTATGATAGTACAACAAAAGCTCACAGGCAAGGCACATTCAGTAGTGTCTGCTCTCTCGGATGAGGAGGCAAATAAATATGATACAGTTAAGGAAGCAGTCCTTCTTGCCTATCAGTTAGTCCCAGAAGCCTACAGGCAAAAGTTTCGAGGATATAAGAGAGGTTCGGGACAGACTTACGTAGAGTTTCAGAGAGAAAAAGAAATTATGTTTGATCGATGGGTTCGATCAATGAAAGTAGATCTCACTTATGACAATTTGAGAGAGATAGTGTTGATGGAGGAGTTCAAGAAATCGACACCTCCAGATTTGAGAACATATTTGGAAGATCGAAGAGTACATGATGTAAAGAGTGCAGCAGTCACCGCTGACCAGTATGAGTTGACACATAAAGTGAAAACAAAAAGTCCTGAGGGAAAGAGGAAGTTTGATCAGTCGAGAAATCCTGACACTCAAAAGTGGCACGGTAGTCATAGGGATAAAGTAAAGACTGAATCACAGAAAGAGCGCCCGAAATCGCCACGGCCTCAATACAAAGAAGTGAGATGCTTTTTCTGTGGGAAAACAGGTCACATTAAGTCTGAATGTAGGCGATTGCTGGAACAAAATGAAGCAAAAGAAAAACAAAAGCAAAAAGCAACACATGGTTTAGTCCATGCAGACACACGTACACAGAACAGTTCAGATGCTGAAACAAAAGAGAAACCGAACCAGACAGCCACCAATGGTTTTGTTAAGTCAAGTGTAAGTGATGAACAGCGTCATCCAAATGTTGTGAAAAGCAGTGTCTCAAAAATGACAGATACGTGTTCAAGTGGTCGTGTGGATGAAAAGTACAAGGACTTCATTTCCAAGGGTACAGTTACCATTGCTGAATTTAGAGTATCGGTTGTCATCCTTCGTGATACTGGAGCTACACAGTCCCTCATGGTAGGAGATGTGAAGAGTATGCCCATAGACTGTAACACGGGTAGGAAAGTACTGATACATGATGTCAATGGAGGAACTCAGGCGGTCCCTCTTTTCCGAGTGAATTTGGATAGTGAACTGATTTCAGGGGAAGTGATTGTGGGAATTGTTCCATTTCTCCCTATGGAAGGAGTTTCCTTTTTGCTTGGTAATGACCTTGCAGGAGGTCGAGTGAGTGTCCTTCCGGTTGTTTCCGAAGTCCCGGTGTACGAGCAGGAAACCGAAAAACTGGTCGATGAATTTCCAGAAGTATTTCCAACATGTGCTATCACCAGGTTTCGAGCAAGTGAAGCAGAGTGTGAGAGAAAGGAGTCTGAAAGTGAAATTTCTCTTGGTGACACATTCTTTGGAAAGGTGACTAGTGAAGATGAAAGAGAACAAAGTTGGGAAGAAGGTGTGTTCAGTCAGCCGGCTTTAATTAAAGCACAGATGGAAGATGAGGAATTGTCGAAGTTGAGAGAGGGTGCATTGACTGTAGATGAGGCGAAGGGAGTGCCAGAATGTTTCTATGTAAAGTCTGGTGTTTTGATGAGGAAATGGCGTCCTCCAGATCGTCCCGCAGATGAGGACTGGACGGTTGTCGACCAGATAGTTGTTCCTCCGCCGTATCGAAAGGAAATTCTACGTCTTGCACATGAAATTCCAATGGCCGGACACATGGGTGTCAAGAAGACTTTGTGTAGAATTAGAACTCATTTCTTCTGGCCCAAGATGAGAAAGGATGTGTCTGAATTTTGTCGAACGTGTCATGAATGTCAAGTGGTAGGAAAACCACAACATGCCATTAGACCTGCGCCTTTGATTCCTATTCCGGCTTTTGAGGAGCCATTTAGCCGTGTGATGGTAGATTGCGTTGGTCCATTGCCGAAGTCCAAGTCAGGATGTCAGTATTTATTGACTGTGATGGATGTTTCCACGAGATACGCAGAAGCATTTCCGTTGAGGAGCATAACTGCTAAGTCAGTTCTGGATGCCTTGTTGACTTTCTTTACTAGGTATGGGCTACCAAAAGAAATACAGTCGGATCAAGGTAGCAATTTCATGTCTCGTGTCTTTCAGGAGTTGATGTACCAGCTTGGTATTCAACAGATCAAGTCGTCTGCATATCACCCGCAATCACAGGGGGCCTTAGAAAGGTACCATCAGACGCTAAAGACGATGTTGAAGGTCTACTGTCAGGATAATCCCAGGGACTGGGATAAAGGGATCCCTTTTCTTCTCTTCGCTGCTCGTGAAGTGCCTAATGAATCCACTGGATTCTCCCCCTTTGAGTTGGTGTTTGGGCATGAGCCAAGAGGGCCCCTGAAAGTTGTGAAAGAGCAGCTGTTGTCTGATGAGGAAGACAAGGATTCCAATGCCTTAGACTACATTTCCATGTTCAGAGAGCGTCTTGTGAGAGCGAATGAAGTGGCAAGAGAACACTTGAAGTCTTCGCAACAGACAATGAAGGAAATCTTTGACCGAAAGGCAAAGAGTCGTGTGTTTGAGGTTGGAGACAAAGTCTTGGTTCTACTTCCATTGCCAGGAGATGCATTGAAGGCTAAATTCAGTGGTCCCTATGTAGTAGAGAGGAAGCTTGGGAAGGAGACTTATGTGGTGAGCATGCCTGATCGTAGAAAGACCAAGAGAGTGTGTCACGTTAATATGTTGAAGAAATACCATGAACGTGTAGAAGATGTAGGTGCAGTTGTGAGTGAGAGTGTCTTGCACAGTGCTGAGAAAAGTGCAGAAGAGTTTGAAAATGATGTTCCAGATTCTCAGAGTGTGAGTTTCAAGTCAGGAATGATTCCGCGAGTAGAGAACTCAAAGGCACTAGAAAATCCAGAGTTACTGCTTAGTCATCTGTCTGATTCGGAGAGGCAAGATGTTGTCGACATCTTCCAGGAATTTCCGGAGGTTTGTAGTGATAAATTGGGCTGTGCGAAAGATACTGTTCATACAGTAGATGTGGGTGAAAATGCACCCATAAAGCAGCATCCATATCGGATTCATCCTGCTAAGAGAGAACAGGTGGATAGGGAGATAGATTTCATGCTTGCAAATGGAATCATAGAGCCTAGTAACTCAAATTGGAGTTCCCCAGTAGTGCTAGTCCCAAAGGCAGACGGAACGTCCAGGTTTTGTATAGATTACAGGAAGGTCAATACCATAACCAAGACTGATTCGTTTCCGCTTCCTTTGATTGAGGAATGCATTGATCGGGTAGGAAGTGCTGAGTATGTCAGCAAATTGGATTTGATGAAAGGGTATTGGCAGGTGCCATTAGACAAGGATGCAAGAGAGATCTCGGCGTTTGTCACGCCCTCCGGGTTATACCAGTGTCGTGTCATGCCCTTCGGGATGAAAAATTCCCCCGCAACTTTTCAACGGATGATGAATCGAGTTATTGCTGGTCATGATAACTGTGTTGTCTATATAGACGATGTGTTGGTTTTCAGCAATACGTGGGAGGAGCATGTTGCTCATCTTCGAGAGGTGTTCCAGAGGTTGTCACATGCAGGACTCGTGGTGAATCTGGCCAAATGCGAGTTCGGGAAAGCTTGTGTGACTTACCTAGGTCACAAGGTAGGCCGAGGTAGCGTCGCACCACGAGATGCCAAGGTCCGAGCCATCGTGGACTTCCCGGTGCCGTCATCGAAACGGGAGCTTCAGCGCTTCTTGGGAATGTGCGGATTCTACCGGAGATTCGTTCCCAACTTCAGTCACCTGGTGTTGCCCTTGACGGACTTGTTGAAAAAGGGTACAACGTTCCAGTGGTCGGCGAGCTGCCAGGATGCGTTCCAGAAGCTGAAGGCCGTCCTCATGAACGATCCCGTGCTCATCGCACCAAACTTCGAGAGGACCTTCCAGCTAGCTACCGATGCTAGTGACCGAGGAGTAGGAGCCGTGCTACTTCAGGACGACGACAACGGACACAGCAAACCCGTGTGTTTCTTCTCCAAAAAACTGAATCGCCATCAGCAAAAGTATTCGACTGTGGAGAAGGAATGCCTTAGTGTCGTTCTAGCGGTGCAACATTTCGAAGCGTATTTGGACGGTGGAAGAGACATCGTGGTGTACACTGACCATAACCCATTGACATTCTTAGAACGCTTCAAGCACAAGAATCAGCGTCTCTTCCGTTGGAGTTTGATTCTCCAGCCGTACCCACTGAGAATTGTGCACATAGCAGGAAAGGACAACAAATTAGCAGACGCTTTGTCGCGAGTTTGAAACTGTGCGCGCGCTGATAATGTTGCCGAACGATAACAATCTCAAATCTACAGAGAAACCTACATCACGCTGAACATTTCAAACAAGACTCAAAACAGACAAGAAACTGATGTTGTTGTTTTTTTGTTTTGTATTGCATGACAACTATACATGTGTTTATGTATTTTCGTTCAGTTTTCTTCCTTTCCCAAGGATCTGTGAAGGAAGAAATTGTATTTATGCTAATCATGTTTGTTCAAACGAAAACAGTATATGTGATTGATGCTAGGAAGTATGAGAAAGTACTAGTACACAATACATAGTATTCTGTCTTTATAAGGAGACATCACTTGAAAAATTTGATGATGTGTTAATACACGCCAAACATTGTATGATGTTTTGAAAACCCAACATTACAGGAAGCGCCAGGATACAACATTTGTGGTGTGTAAGATTAGAGTGAAAGTTGTGCTTCAGTTGCACACTTCTATTTTGATTTCATTCAATGTACCAAAGAGTCAAAGGATTCAGATTTGTATGTATACCGATACGTTACCGAGTTAATGCCAGCAAATGCAAAAACAGTAAAGCAAAACACAACCGGCCAGTCACAGGAAAACTGTTGATCAAATTTTGAGTTTTATATCAACCGATTTGTGTTAAAACACAAGAATTTGTGTTGTTTTGTATAAATGGAAAAGTGTTGAGTGACAGTGAGGCATAAAGAAGCCAAGATGATATAATGTCACTTTTGTATGTATATGTATTTCGTTACAGAGTGACAGAGTCACATATGTGTGTCGAGTATGATCTCGATATTTTCTAGAGTTTGCACATACATTGTATATTAAAACATGCTAACGAGTGACAAAACATATATGTGTGCAGTGACAGAGAGAAATGTCCGGTGGTTACATTTTTGTTGTTGCTTTGGTTAACTTATGACGCAGAGTTGACAATAGTATAAGATGTATTAGCAAGTACATTGAGTAGATGTACACATGTGTTGACGTGTTTAAATACGATTTTGTTATAATCAACAAATGTGTACTGTTACCACATTTAGTGAAACTCCAGTGAAAGTTTGTGTTGGAAAAACAGACATATCTCTGCAACAGTCAGAACGATTTCGTGAAGAAAGTGTATTTTTGGTTTTCACATTTAAAGATGAAGTGTATGTGTTACCAAAAACAAAATACTATTCATGCCTGAAGTTATGTAAGTTTATTGGTCAAGTATGTGAGGATATAATTACTGTCGAGACTACCAGAAAGCACAGTCTCAGTCAAAATATTGATACTACTGGAGAAATGATTACTTGCATCTGGTGTAATCTTTCCAGATTATGTGCACTCGTAATGTGCACCCGTTGAAAACAGTTTCATATGTGTATTACTGTAGACTGTTGATTTATGTATTTACATGTTTTGTAGGGGGCTTGTCAAGTTTTCATATACATGTGTATTGTTCTAAAAAAGGACAATTGATGCCGGAGTTAACTGATTCTGATAAGGCTCAAAATCAGTAATTACAAGTGTAGTAGGCTAGGTGATGTTGTAAGAAAACAACACCAAACTATTTGAGTTTGTAATTGTGTAAGCTGAATAGTACACAAGAAGAGTGAAGTAAGCCTTACGACGAAGATGTTTATAGTCGAAAAGTTACATTCATAACTTTCCTCTTGTTGGGGGGAGGTGTGACGGAGAACCGTGATGTGCCTTGGTGAAACCAGGGTGGGGTGTAATAAAAGTGTCCATTCGGGACATGAGAGTTGAAGTTGGCAAACATGGCGTGAACAGTTGCAGTCATTCGGTGCTGATCCAAGAATGTTTTGTCGGTGTATGACAGATGTTATGTCGGTGCTGACGGGTGTTCTGTTGGTGCATGACAAAGTCAAATTATGATGTTCGTATCGGCTTGTGCCGAAAGGGTGGGTTGGACGAAGGGTGGTGTTCCCATTAACGCGACGCCACCCAACCCACCCTTTCGGCATAAGCCGTTCGTATCAACGTAAGATTATATCCAGAAAGTAGTTTCTTGCACTACTTGCACACAATATGTATGTTTTCATTCTTTCTACAATTGGCCAAGAAAGGTAGACTCCGTAGAGTTCGGTACTTTTTTGCTGAAAAGGCTGTTATTTTTACATACAGATAGTTTCACACAGATATGAAGAGGTCATAAACACATTTGCAAGATGCTGTTTTTGTGATTTGACAATGAAACTGTTGTAATTGCACTAATGCCTGTTCGTTCAAGATTGGTGGCGATATTATTTCATGTGACATTGTTAAATTCATGGCCCAGCAGTGATTCATAAGATTCACAAAAAATTATACTCATGAGAAAATAACAGCTAGGCTCTTTTATTATATTCTGGTGGACTCCAGATTCTCTATAGGGCCTACTGTAATAATCCGAACATTTGTGGCGTTATTCCAAAGGTTCGGTATTCCGAAGGTTCGTTAATCTGAAAATGAAATAGGGTTTGCTATTCTGAAGGCTCGTTCATCCGAAAATGAAATAGGGTTCGTTATTCCGAAGGTTCGTTAGTCCGAAAATTAAATAGGGTTAATTATTCCGAAGGTTCGTTGAACCCACAATGAAATTGGGTCCGTAACGAACTTTCGGAATAGTGAGCTTTGTTTCATTTTCGGATTAATGAACCTTCGGAATAACAAACCTTATCACATTTTCGGATTAACGAACCTTCGGAATAACGAATCTTTGGAATAACACACCTTCGGAATATAGAACCTTCGGACTAAAGAACCTTCGGAATAACGAACTGTAACCGTATATCTGTGCCAGTTGACGAAGAAAGTGCCTGCCAATCAGCGAACAACATCAGTAATGTTGAAGGACCGTAAGGAGATGAACAGAGTGACACAAGAGCAACAGATAAGCCAGTTTGTAGTTCCACTTTCTGCATGAGCAGAAAAGGTCATTTGTGATAACAATCATGTTGGTTTTTACATTTACTGAGAATTTTTTTTTTTTTTGTGATGTAATGATTATTCACAACATAATCCTTCAAAATGGTGCTTGCCAGCAATTTAGTATTTGGCGATATTAAAGGGGTATGAAACCCAAATACATACCATGTGGATTAAGTGGATTCAGCGATATTAGTAAAAGGCATCAGTGAAAGTTTGATGATAATCAGACAATCCATTCATAGTTATGAATTTTTGAAGTTTTGGAAACTGTAGCAGTCATCTCATCCAGTGATGGCTGCATGAATAAAAATGTTTCCTGAACTTCCCGTATGAATTTTTTCTGTACAGCATGTTGTGATGTTTCATGCAAGTTACTTTTTTCTGTCTCTGTTACCATAGAGATTGCCATGGAGACAGCTATCTTTAAATATGACTTATTGTTTTGTGCTCTGATGAACTCATTTCTATATTTTTATTTTGACCAGTACTTCCCCTTCAGGAAAAGAGAACAGTCATCTGTAGGAAATGTTTTCAAGAAATACTTTTTTGGCATTGCTTTTGTCATTTTGGGGATGTTTTCATGATTCTCTGCCATTTCTGTTGTTTGAATCAACCAATTGTCCTCGAGTTGACAATAATCAAGAAGCCTGTAGCGATGCCAAGCATGATATTTACACCAAGGCGTGCGGAGTGCAAAAGTGATGAGAAAGTGTATGATTAGAGATACCAAGAAAGGGAATCAAACAAATAAGTGGGTGGGGCAGAGATTAGCAATGAAGGAGAAGCAAAGACCGAGAAAGGAGAATTATGATTGGGTGAGATAGGTGAGGGAGAAAGTACAAGGGGATGTTCACTAAAACAAGTCACAGATGTGTGAATGCAACAGGATGCGGTGTAATCTTGTGATCAATAGCATCAATGGCATCCGAGTTTGGGTCCTGTAGGAGAGAATTTTATTGATCTCTCAAATTGAGCGCACGGGGACATGAACTGATTATTCTCCTCTCGCTCTTGAGTGCCCGCTCGCTGGCAATTGTTCTCTGGTCCTGTACTTGCAGAGGTCGCAGAGATCAGAGGTAACTCTGACTTTGAAGTCTATTGTCACTGTGACATTCCTTTCCTTGTGGGTGGGATGGCGCAGAGGTGGGGTGGGGTGGGGGAGGGCTTTGGGACAGATAATCAGGCATTTACAGTACAGTGCCATGAATAATTCAAAATGCTCCCTTGTATTTTCTTCCATTGAAGCTTTTCCTGGTGTCGGCTGTGCCAAATTTTGAATAGATGTGACCTCATTTCCATGAAATGATCATCACATATGTCATTATGAAATTCAGATAGGGCTGTATGCTACATGTGAAATTTTTAAAGGGCTGGTATAGTTTTGGTTGAGATGCGGGATTCAGATTTTAACTTGTTGTGAGGAAATTAGAAACCACTTATAGAATATTAAAGAAAGTACAATTCTAAGTAAAACAAAAGTGAGCATAGTAAAAGGTGGGACATACCTTTACCTGGGACCTTTTTGTTCTTGGATAATTCTTCCATTTCAAAACCAGTTTTCCTCTAAGAATTGCATGCTCTTTCATATTTCACACTAGGTGTCTCATGATCTCACAAAAAGTTGGAAAACCTGAAACCCCATCCCAGCCAAAACTATAGCATCCCTTTAAATGGAAGCCAGCAAGAAAACAAGAATCAGATCTAACTAACATTTGGGATCTCTTGTTCCTGTACACATGATACAGTTCTAATTTTTCTCTCAACAACCTTAATATCACCTGTCATATTATATACTATAGAGAGTGATAATGGAGTTGTGGTTGTGGTTATAATGACATTGGGTGGGAGGGGGGGGGGGGGGACTCTTATCAATCAAAATCTGTCATCCTTGCCTCTATTATGACATACCAGGATTCCAATCGAACAATCCTCATTCCAAAGACGAAAAAATGTTTAGATCCCATCAACAATTTGGATAGCATGACTCAAAATACACCACATACACAAGTACTTTCAAAGACTGAAAAGGCTTCAAACAAATATCCTGGTAATTGATTTTATTAGTGGTTTAGACCACATCAGTATAACCAAGGGTACTTGCTGTGAGTTCAAGGCCAAAGATTTACGATGAGGACATTGACCAGCTCACCACCAAGAGGTTGTTTTGTTTGTTTGTTTTTTGTGTGCGTCATGTAAGTCAAGGAACCCAATTATTCAGTTATAATACTCTTTTTATGTGATGCCTACAGGGGGAAAAATGATTAGAAAAACAAGTCAGTGAACTCAAAATACTGTCATACTACATGTATGAATATGATGTAGTTTTCAGCAGTTCAATGAAAAAGCATTTAAAAAAGCCTATTTTATAACCAGCTTTTTAACAAGTTGAGATGCTGGTAATCAATAAATGCATATATTTGTGATGTGGCATAGCCAAATATATGTGGCTCTGATAGCCAAGTGCTCTGTATTAGTGATGGTGGTGGTTCTTTTTCATTGAAAAAAAATTTATATGATTACCAAACTACATGTAAATACTGTTGTATAGTTCCACATACATATGTCTTTGGCTTGTTGTAGTAAACATTTTTTTTTTTTCAGAACTGTAATATTCATGTTTCAATATCACTAGCCTACACAATTAGGAGCATAGGAGCATTTAGAACTGACCAGATATTGCAAAACAAAGTTTTGAATTTTATCTTATCTGATTTGACTAATCTTGTTACCCAAAATTTGACATATATTGAAATATTTTTAAGGGTAAGATGGTGATTATGTAACTTTAAAAGTAATAGTAGCCTGTAGAGTGTGAAATTATGCAAATTTTGTACTCAAAGTTCCAATTGTTATCACATCATTCTGACAAACACATGGTGTATTTCCCAGGTTTTTTTTATTTTAAATTTGAAGAAGATATCATTTATATGCATTAATCTGGCAGGAAGCTGTATAAACAGAAAGGAAAAATTGAAAATACCATCGGAGAAATTAGAAAACTAAAATGTTGTGTATGAAAAGCTAGAGTCTCACACACGCCGACAAAAAAAAAAACTTTGTCCTTGTACTCTTATGCCAGTGTGCATAATTGTATTTACACAAGTAAGGAGTTATTAAAGAACACAAAAGATCATTCTTAGAATCTATATTAATTGTCACTGTTGTTTTCTTCAGGCGAAACTAGGCCGAGAAATGCCATATTATGTAAAATCTGAATATGTTTACACAGAGTAATCAATCATTCGTAATAGATTTTAACCTGTTTCTCTTGACACGCAATTCTGTGTGTGGCTAGTGATAAGTGTGCTGAAGAAAGCTGGTCCCTACTACTTAGTTGAAAGCTGCGGGGCATATGTCACTGATGTTACGGTTCACCTCCTATGAAAATCCACCAGAGGTATAATGCAGTCGTCAAAATGGGTTGAGCCTGAAAGTGTCGTTAGGGACAGATCAATAGTCATGGCATTGTTAAATGCCCCGTTCTCGTTCGACTTTCTGTTTGTCTACATATAAACAGGAACACCACAGCTTATAACGCTATCCAGAGGCTCCCCCCCCCCCCCCCTTTTCTAGTGTGTGGCAGTATTTTCTTTCCTTTTTTTACTTCAGAGAAGGAAAAGCAAGTTTGGCAACTGTTCTGTTTATTTTTTATTTTTTTGTCTGCTTGCCTTGATACAATTAGTACTGTGTGTGGGAGGAAGAATGAAATTGTGTTTACAATTGGTTCAATTATACAAGTGTTTTTTTTTTTCTACACTGTATTTCATGATCACATAATTCTCTCTATATTGGGAAAATCGTGACTGTCTATCGCTCCTGTTTCTGTGTATCCTTTTCATCAAGAGGTTAATAACATTCACATGGTTTCCATTGTTCTCTTGGATTGAACTGATTCTCATTAGCAGGCCACTCTTTGATATACTGTAGCTGTTTGTCCCAAGTTATTTCATTCTTCAGTGAAATGATGGCATCATTGCCTCTTTTGATTTGTGGGCATATAATTGTGACTAATATCATAATAAGGTAAACACTTATGAAACTGAAAACAAAAATTATTATATTGCTTATTCTTTGTCCAATTTTTATAGAATTTGTACCATTTGTTCATTAGATTTTAATCTATTTCATGAAGTCAGTATGAAAATGTTGTGCCATTGTGCTTCAACCCGTTGAGGATGAGTCCCGAGTATGCTTGGGTAAATTGTGTCTACAGGAAATGTTGGAGCAAAATCTGCCTGTCCTCAATGGGTTACATGTAAGTCCCAGGTTTGCGTAATGTTGCTTTTCCCTTGACCCTCCTCAGCTGTTTGGCAGTTAGGCTCTTTGTGTGTTTGTCAGTCTATCCGTCCGTCTGTCTGGTTTTCTCTGTCTCTATTTCCCTCTTCTCATCTGTCTTTCGGTCTGTCCATCTGTCTACGAGTGTCTGTGTCTCTGTTGGAATATATTCATCTCAGTCCGCATTCAAATCAGGTTCCGTATTCCCTCTATATTGCACGTCGGGATGTCAGTCTGTCACTGTTTTCCGCCCGTCTGTCCCTCGATCTGTCTCTGGTGTTCACGCCATTTTCCTGTTGTCGCGTGGCTCATCGTTGTCAGCCTTGCCGAGTCGATCTTTGAGGCCCATGTGGCTGTCTTTGTCCCTTCCTCCCGTTAACTTTGGTAGGCAGTATTTACCAACACATGTCTAAACAGTGCCAGCTTGCTCCTGCCAAAACCGTCTGACTGACATTATGGTTAAAGGTCGCATCTCCTAGATCTGCAAATGTCATATACTCTATAAGTGGACATCTACTACTGGGAAAATTAAAACATGCAAAATATTTTTGCTTGTAACATGTACCACTATTAAATGTCTTGATTCTGTGGAATTAAAAATACATCTTTACCCAGCTCAACGCTAAAAATGTCTCATACAAAAATAAACTGTGCTTTTGCGGTGTGTCAATTTAAAAAAAAAAATGTGTAGAGGATTATATCTAAAGTGCATAATTTGCACACAAGAGGAGGGTACAAACTGTATGGTAACAATCTGTTTGTGGATGGTATCATTTCTAAATCAGAAATAAAACCAGCAATCCCCCCCCCCCCCCAAAAAAAAGCCAATAACAAATAAACAACAAGAAAACAAGAAGACAAAATGCAAAGATATCTCGGGTGCCACGTTCCACAAATGGCCAAAGTCATCAGTATTTCTTTTTTTTTTTTTGCATACCATCATTTGTTTGTTTTATGTAATTTGCCTCATTCTGTCGTACAACAGTTCTGAATGACTGATGGCACATATGATTTCTTGGAATAACAACACATCCTTAAAGGACAAGTTCACCTTGCATAAGGATTAAGAGAATGCAGCAATATTAGTAGAACACATCAGTGAAAGTTTGAGGAAAATTGGACAATCGATGCAAAAGTTATGAATTTTTAAAACTTTTGTGTTGGAACTGCTGGATGAGGAGACTACTAAGGCTTGTGATGTCATATGAGTACAACAATATAAAGAAAATGTAAAGAAAATTCAACATATTTTCACTTTTTTCGCATAATAAAAGAACACTTGACTTGCCTCTTTGTAAAGGCAATGGGAATAATAGTACCCATAACATACGTCAGTAATGAGTCAAGGGAATGTGTATTTTTTTCAAAAGATGAAATTTTGTGAAATTCTCTCTATATTTTCCTTATATTGTTGTACGCAAGTGACATCATACACTGCAGTAGTCTTCTCATCCAGTGGTGACTGCACAAAAACTTCAAAAATTCATAACTTTTGAACGGATTGTCCGATTTTCCTCAAACTTTCAATGATGTGTTCTACTAATATTGCTACATTCTCTCAATCCTTATGTCAATGAAGGTGAACTTGTCCTTTAATGGCATTTAAGTGTAGAGACACATCACTAGATCATCCCAAAACAGCATTGGTGGCAGGAAGTGTGAGATGAAAATGATCACTGTTATTGGGTGCAGATGGCTTAGGTATTAGTAATGACTGGATCTGGTTTGTCTAGTTCATTGATATACTTAAAGAGATTGTATAGGTTTGGTTGAGCCCAAATTCCGGGTTTCCAACATTTTTTTGGTGAGATAATGAGAAACCTCTCATGAAATATGAAAGAGCATGTGAATTACAAGAGTAATTCAACGTTTATTTGATGATAACTGGTTTTGAAATGGCTGAGACATCCAAAAAGAGTAATCCTTATGAAAGGTGGGACCCACCTTTTATTACAATCACTTTGTTTTACTTTGTTGTCGAGCCGGAGGTGAGGGGAGACTAAGGGATCGCCTGTGGCATCTGTCCGTCCGTCGTCCGTCCGTCGTCTGTCCGTAACGCTACAAAAACTTCAATAACTCTTTACTCTGGGCTTCAATTGCAATCAAACTTCGAGGGAAGAGGGGTCATACAAAGTTTCACATTTTACCATAAATGAAGGTCACCTCAAGGTCAAAGCTCACAGGCAGGGGTCAATGAACTTTAGGGCCCAATGTTAATTTTTTATGGCGCGTTTCTATTATGGGTCATAACTTTTGATTTATAACTCCATTTGTGACCAAACTTGGAAGGTAGATGTCCCTTGGGGACTGGATGGTTACCACTAGGTCAGTGGTCACAAGCATGGGTCAACGAACTTTTGGATTCCAATGTTAAGTTTTTATGGCGCATTTCTGTTATGGGTCATAACTTTTGATCCATAGGTCCGTTTGTGACCAAACTTGGATGCTAGATGTCCCTTGGGGAGTGGATGGTCTCCACAAGGTCAAAGGTCACAGGCAGGGGTCAGTGAACTTTAAGGGCCCAATGTTAAGTTTTTATGGCACGTTTCTTTTTTGCCATAAATTTTTACCCTTTTATATCTCTTTTTGTCTGTTATATCTTTTTTTTTTTATCTGTTATATCCCATTCGCATACAAGAAATTGTACGCGAATGGGCGAGACACATTATGGCACTTGCCTTGTTTTTGGATATCTCAGTGATTCCAAAACTGATTTTCATCAAATAAACTTTGAATTCCTCTTAGAATGGTATGCTCTGTACGATTTCATAATGGATTTCTTGATATCTAGCAAAAAGTTAAAAGCCCTATCCTCATCTCCACCAATACTATAGCTATCCCTTTAAAGGGTAGAGGACAGTAAGGCTTTGTTTCTGTACGTATTTTCATCTCAAAAATTCCCACCAACTTCACAAAAGGACAGCATTTGTGTGACCTTTTAAGAGTTGATGCTTTGTAACAATATATTACTAGTTTCTAGAGAGAGCTTTGTGGTTAATGATGATACATTTTTTTTTTTCATGAAGAGCTGTGAGATGCTGTGATGACACTCATTAAGGCTAGGCAAGTGAAATAGAGACCAGTATTACTATCGTTTTTCATTAAACATCTTCTCGAGCGATTCGTCGGGGTCACAAAAACTCGTGTTTCAGTCATACTACCACTCTCTCGGGGTGTGGGTTTTGTCAGCAGGTGCTCTTCATTGCTCGGACTTTAAAGGAGGCCATCAAGCAGAGGAAGATTTATATCACATGAATGCAGCAACACAAACTGGCAACAAATCAATGAAACTTTAAGCTAAAATCAGAGAGGTATTAGAAAAAGATTTGATCATGTCCATGTAGTAACTCTCCATTAGGTTTGCTCAAAGAAAACAAAATGAGAAAGGTCAATGTTGTGGTCAGTGATTTAGCAACTATAGGGCCTATAACTTCACTCCGTGATGAAAATCACAACAACCAAGTTCTTACCACTTCATACTAATAACACTCTTTCCACTAATTTGATGCTTTTATACTTTTTTTTTCTTCAGAATTATGTGTAGGTCAGCAAGGAAACATGTTGGCGAAGAACATCATGGGAGTACATTTAATAAAATAATTTACAAATATGGTGCTACCAATATCATTGTTTCCTAAAAACCTGTGTACTTCAAATTCCAATTTTGTCCAATTCTTATTCAAAGTGTCTGATTTTTTTTTAAGAACTTCAGCCAATCTGTATGCGTTTACATGACCCTTTTTAATAAAATTGAGTCAGATATAAAGTGAAGTTGAAAAATCTTTTGGGTGTAAGTGTACATCTGTGTTTGCAGCCCCTTCAAATTTGAGGTTTACCTATTGAAGACTAGTCCAGAGTTTACTCGTGTATAGGAAATCTGTATTACAGCCAAATCAGCTCATGCTATAGCCACTATGCCTCCTAGCAATAGTAACGAATCTTTATAGAAGATAATTCTTTAGGCCTTGTAATAAATGGGGATGGAAGGAACCCAGTTGTTGGTTGGAAATACTCGTCTTCAATTTTGTGCGCTAGTGCGAAAGCAAGATATTCAGACTTCTTTGAAAGTAGCTACTGTAGCTAGTTTCCATTCACTCTCCAGCATCATGATCTGCTGCTCTAAACATTGCAAGGTCTTGTCATGAACATTATGTGATGATGAAGATGCAACAGCAAATTACCAACATTAATTCTTCCAGTGAAAAGATTGCATGCTGCACCTTTGCCAATGTAGACCTTCCAAAGACCTTAAGAGCATAGGCGTTTTCAACATCTATATGATGCCAACGACAGCACCAAAGTACTGTGCACAGTCTTCCTACCACAGCGGGGACCGGATTCCAGATACCGGTCCAGGGGGATAAAGGGAGGCTGATTCAGTGGATGGTAGTGTCGTCAGGGGGGCTTTTTGTCTAGCAGGAGGGGTCTCATTCTTCCGCAAGGGATACGGCCAACTCGGATCAGTGACCCAAATGTCAGCCAATAATGTAGCCAGTTGTTAATGTCGGCATGTTGTCCGAGTGGCAGCGTGCTATGCTGCTAATTAAACTGACATTTAATATTAAGACCCTTGCAGGATTTCCCCTTCCCCCTCTAAATGGGGACATATCTGAGATTCGTTGAGGGGAGGTCAGTGAGAGGGTGGAGAGATTGCAGACGTGATGGCATTAATGCAGAGAGCAGTACCGAGCATCTCTCATCTATCTTAGAATGAGCTGGGAAAGTTGTCATTAAGCGTCTTAGAATGAGCTGAGAAAGTTGTTATTAAGCTTTGAAACTGGAGGGTATTATGGTACAGGAGATTCCCAGAATGGGGCAGTGGCGGATCCAGGCGGGGGCACACCGGGCACCCCCCCCCCATGAATTTTTCTTAAAACAAAAGAAATTAATAAAAAAAAAATTGGGGCGCACTGCCCCCCTTTAATTTTGTAAAGGCGCCCCCCTTTACCAAATTCCTGGATCCGCCCCTGATGGGGTGTACTTCCGAGCCCTCCCCTTCCCATATTTCATCGTTGTGATTTCATAACTTCTATGAGCTTGTCAAGGAAAGTCAACATCCTCCGAGCATTTAGATCTTTCAGATCTAGAATGAGAAAGAGAAGTAATTGTGAAATCAAATCCAGATATTGTAGAGATAGTTTGTTTACTAAAGCTTTTATGTGGTAATATAAGCCACCCATTGGCCTAAATCCTACTTCAAAATTCTGATTACAGATGCATGAGCCATATGAAGATGTCGACACTGTCAGTGATGATAGTTTTCAGATTACCTGTGAGTGCAAAATTAACATGTTTTGATGTTTAATAAATACCTGTAGTAACTGGGTTGCAGCCACAAAGCATGCATGCATTTTGTAAACCAGGATGTTTGTGACACCTTTGTATGATCATGTGGGTTTTGTTCTTAAATCTAAAAAAAAAGGTATTTCCTCAAAAATTCTCAAAAAAAATGACTCATTTGATATAGTTCTTACCTCGCTGTCAAAAGCATGCATACATTCTGGAAACCAGGATGTTTGTGACACCTTTGTATGATCATGATGACTTTTGTTCTTAAATCTACAAAAAAGGTGTTTTTCAGAAAAATCATCAAATAATTGACTTATTCATTATAGTTCTCACCTCAGTCAAAAGCATGTGTGCATTCTAGAAACCAAGGTGTGACATCTTTGTATGATCATGAGGGCTTTTATTCTTCAATCTAATAAAGGTATTTTTCAGAAAAATCATCCAAAAAAAAAAATGACTTAATGATATAGTTCTCACCTCTGTCACAAGCATGGGTGCATTCTAGAAACCAAGATATAACATCTTTGTATGACCTTGGGGGTTTTTGTTCTGAAATTTAAGAAAAAAGATATTTCTTCAAAAATCATCAAAATATGCTCTTTTCTATATTTGACTCATTGATATACACATTCTCACCTCTTGCCTATCTCTTCCTCCCAGGCACTGGACATACCACAACGACACGTTCCTTTACATGTTACTGGAGTATGCGTGCGGCGGCGAACTCTTCACGTACTTGCGCAATAGCGGCCATTTCAAGGATGAAACCAGCCGATTTTATGCCATGGAAATCATATCTGCAATAGACTATCTACACAAGGAAAACATTGTTTACAGGGACTTAAAACCAGAAAATATACTCTTGGATCTCGAGGGGCACGTGAAGCTCACCGATTTTGGTTTTGCCAAGAAGCTGGTTGACAATAGGTGAGTAATCATTGCCTATTAATGAGTTGTTTATTTTTTCATTCATGTTCAGAAAATAATAATGTTTTGCCTGACATTATGCAGACATGTTTTCCTGTTTGTGTTCAGAACACCACAGTCAAAGCATTTGGTGCAAATTTATCATCAGCTGAGAACTAGAAGGGTGCTATCGCATTCTAAGATTTGAGCATAAATAAATATGAAACATTAAGTTTTCGTGAAATAACAAGTTTTTTCAATCAAAAGATGGGTAGATTCATAGGCATTCATTCCAAATATTGAGTGAAATAGCTCATCGTGTGGTTTTAATCTTTTACAATTTACAGCTCATAAAAATAATCTAGATTTGACACCATCATGTAGAAGAGAATGAGCTGTACAACATGATACCAATAACTCAATCCCCCCCCCCCTAAAAAAAAAACACAAACAAACAAACAAACAAACAAAAAAAAAACCAAAACAATTGTGATGAAGCCCATATGGTTCTCGGTCAACGATATCTTCGTAAGTTGTCTTGTTGTTTGCAATGCTGCTGCTTTTACAAAAATTTGCGAATATCATTTTTAATTGTGAGGAAAGGAAATCAGAGTCAAGTGTTTAAAATGGCCAGTTATGAGACATTTAAGGTGATTTATTAGTGACTACTGACAGTGATTGTAGTCATACTGGCAGATTTGCTTTTTTCATTGACATGCTAGAAGTGATCTGTAGCCACTATAGCTCTCATGCACTGAGATAAAAGAGAAAAAAGATGAGAAAAAAAATGTCTTTGAGTAACTTTTACTTTGGTTGTAAGTCTTGATTTGTAGTATATTTTTTAGAATAAAATGTAGCATGATCTAATTTCATGCTAAAGTGCTCATAGAAAAGAAAAAAGAAACATTTTGAAAAACAAGAAACATTGTCAAAAATGATCCACTTGGTAGAATGGTCAACATTGGTCATTCAATATCAGCAGCTTTTTGGACAAGTTGTGTTTTGTGGAGAGTCCAATAACTGTTGTCTCTATCTACTTCTGTTAATATTCAGGTGGCAAGGTGATTATCCTTTTATATTCATCTCTCTCTTTTTTTTTTTTTTTTACTTGATAGATGTGTGCATTTAGAGGGAAATGAAGATGATTTTAGGGATGGCATCCTAGTTAAACATTTCTGGCATTGATGCCCTTTAATTCTGCAAAATAAACTTTGGCAAAGTGGGCGCACATAATGGATTCATCATTTGTCTCTTTCCTCTCTCACTATCGCAATCTCCTGGGTCTCTCTCTCCAAACAGGACGTGGACGTTATGTGGGACGCCGGAGTACTTAGCGCCGGAGATCATCCAGAGCAAAGGTCACGGGAAAGCGGTGGACTGGTGGGCTCTTGGTATCCTCATCTACGAGATGCTGGCGGGGTAAGTTAGGGGTAGCTGGGTTCCATCAGGAATATGTCGGGCAAGTCGTAGAATACCACAGATGTATTCAAGAATGCTCATTCACACTCCTCTCTTCTTTCCACTAAAGTTGGTAGATGTATCTTTGAGGAGGTATTAAAAAGCCCTACATGAAGGGGAAACTTTTGGTAGGCTCCCATGGCTTGGAGTATGCAAACAGTACTGGCATTTGACGCATGCTATTAGCAGTGGCGGATCCAGAGGGGGGCGCACCGGGTGTGCATCCTTTCTTTATTTCTTGTTAAAACAGAAGAAATGAGAAGAAAAAATGGGGGGGGGGGCATGCACCCCACTTATATATTTAAAGGCGCCTCCCCTTTATGGAATTCCTGGATCCGCCCCTGCTATTAGTAACGACAAGAACTTTCATGTGCTCTTTAATTTTGTGAATCTTGACTCACAAAATTCACAAAATCAGGATGCACACAAAAATGTCTGGTTTTACGGTATTCATTGTAATGGATAAAAGTACGGGGAGATGCGTTGCCATTATATCAGACAAGGTGGACTATTACTAACATTCCCTTGTCTCTTTCTCTGTCACCTAGCAACAAAGGCAGTTCCTTCAAGTATTTCACCCTCTGATACCAAGCAGAAATTATCTTTGGTAACAAGTCCAGGTGCAGGTATTCCCATAATTGATGAATGATGTTCTTCTGTCTGTCTTGTCATATGTCTTGTCAGCGTGCAGGAGGGGATAAGATATACCGTTGTTAGATTGACATCAAAAAATGTAATCCAAAGTCTGTAAATAACACTGAGCAAAAATTAATATGATTGCAAGAAACTCCCCCCAAACTTTTCTACCAAACCAGGTATGTCACTTTGGGTTAGCTTTATTGTGATTTATTTATTCGATTGGAGTATCTCTGCAGTTACACAAACTTTTTGAAATTGCAGAAAATGGAAAAGAGATGGATGGTTATTCTTGCTGATGTTTTCAGCAGACCAGCCAAGTCAGTTGGTGCTAGTTGTGATAATTATCACAATTTTTACATGATAATCATGTCTGTAATTTCATTTTTCTTCACACTGTTCTCTTTTATGGAAACCTGGACTGCTGTTTTTGATTAACAATATCTATTTTTCACATGAATGTAAGGACTAAACAAAGTTTTGCAGTGTTTTTCCTTCTCTTTCAGCATATAATGGCTTCATGCATTGTTAGCGGTTACCATGGTAGTTGAATGGATGCTCAAAGGTTGATATGCGACTGTGAGGAATTTGTTTTGGAACGGGAAAGGGCGGAGAAGCTGTCCAGGCGTGGGGTATGACTGGCTTGGCCCCTCATCAGTGTGGGATGATAAATCAACTTCGTCCTGTTGCTCGCATCCTCCCACCAAAATACTCCAAACATTTATACTGGGGTCGTGCCTCCAAATAGCTACCAGAGACATCACCTTTCTGATCACCGTATCGAGGTTAACTCCTCGAATGCCAGTTGAATAAGGGCGAGGCTAATGGTGTGAATGCAGATATTTTGCACATTGCACAAATACACGAGATTGCTTTTATCACCTAGATTGGGTTTCAAGTTGTTAGGTCTTCTATTAAAGTGCACATCAACTAAGTAGAAAAAGTAAGATGCAAAAATCCCAATACCTTCAGTACACATAACTAAATGTGAAAACAAATTATTACACAAAAAGTGATGCCATACTGCCTGGAGCTAAGGCTAGTTAGGTAAAGTTTGTATTAAATGTTTATCTCCCCTCTTAACAAAATTATTAATTAAAAAAAAAACAGTTCATGGCAGGAGTGTAGTAATATTAGAGTCATGGAATTGTGGCACAAGAAAAGTTTCCCATAGACACAGTTCAGTACATTATTCGCATGGTTCCCAGATATCAGATATACTTTATGTATTATGATTATGCAATTATTAGTCTTTTAATTTCATTATATTGTATGATTCTCATTTAAAGAATTAGATTCTGTTACTTTCTTATCAATCTGATTTTTTTCTTTTGATTATTTCATATTGTTATGCTCAGTTGAGTATACGTTTCATAGAAACTGCGCAATATAAATTTGCAATTATTATTAATTATTATAAGAAAACAAAACCTGTGCTGCCTGAATCAAAGGCTAGTCAGACTGTGGGGCTTATTGAATGCCTGTTCATCTCTCTGTGTCCTCTCCCATGCCCCGACCGTGAAGAAGAATGTTTCAGGCATGCACCATGCCTGCTGCTGCCAACAATACTTGATCTCTTTGGGGTTTCATTGGTGGTGGGGGAAAAACTAGAGCTAAAGACCAGGGAGATGGGGTGAAGCAGTGAAGACAGATGACATGATCACTGATGGTGGTGTTAAGGCGGGATGGGGTTGGGAGATGGAGGGGGAGGGACAGGTAATCCTCATCACTGGTAGCCTTTCCCTTTAATATTTTCGTCAGAGGTCATCTGAACCATCCTACATCCCAATTTTCATTCAAACTTTTGATTTTGAAATTTTCAGTCATTTCGAAAGTGGACATTCCATTTATACATATTGTGAAATTTTCAGTTTCTGATTTTGTGGTTTTTTTTTTTTGGTGTACAGGTAATTATGACTTTGATGGAGTCTGAGGTTGATGATAACCCCATGCCGTAACAAACCGTAATATTTGATGTTAACTGATTAATCCTTGTGCCATTGCCCTTTATAATGAATTATAATGTTATAATGAATTATGGTATAATTGACAAGTCATCTCCAGGTGCGTTTACCAACTCACTTCTGGCATAGAATTAATGTTTCCAAATGACTTTCGGGAAGATTTTGGCAGATGATAAATGCAAAGCTTTTTTATTATGGGGTTAGAAATCCCTTTCTGTAGAGATGATACAAATGCAGGGTCGTTTTGAAATGCATTTATATTGAAGACCTATCCATATGCCACCTTCCAGAATTCCTATTTCCAATTTCACCACACACCACGCATATGTATGGTACATTGTACATATAGGTCCTATGTTTGACCCCTGCTCCACGGGACAAACAGTGCAATGGAGCTGCGCATTGACAAGGCTCCCTCTCGACCCGCTGTTGGGATGATAAGCGCAACAACTCGAGAAAAGTGATTAAAAAGGCCTTTGCAAATGCATTTTAATTAGTGGGTATTCATTCAGTGATTTGTCTTCCCATTTCCAACAGAAACATATAGGCCCTAGATATTTTACAGAAGTTGAATATGCAAATTACATCACAATACGTAATTAAAGATATGTTTGCAGAATATTGTAAGCATACGTAAGGTATTGAAACATGTCTCAAACATTTGAAAGATGATGAACACAGCCTCCTTCACTACTATTCTCAGTTCAGTTAAGATGGAGTAAAGCTGTATTACGAGAGATGATGTGGTCAATATTGGTGATGGTAAAGAATGGCTTACATGTTGCCCTTGATTTCATTATTTCATTAGTTTCCATCTTCATGACTTCTCTCAGTCAAGATGTAGTGACGATGTGACTTGTGGGAGAGGTGATGCCATTACTGATGATGATGATGATGTAGAGGGGTAGGGTAGAAGGGGAAGGGTAATAGATACCAATCCTTTCCCTAGGACCGTTCATGGTATCCTTTCTGTCTCATAATTCTGTGGACTGAGCAATGTGTTCCGAAGTGTTGTAGGAATGCAACTTTATGAGCATTCACAATTTTTTATGGCATGCACTGTAGCCTTGTGGGGCAGTGTGATACGAAGCTAGTCTCTTACTCAGCCACTTTTATTAACTGGTCCAACGATTCATCTCTCATGTTTAATTCAGAGACTCCAACCCAAAACACCTTTTGATCTGGAGATTCTCCCGCCTGAAACCCCTAGCAAACGGGAGACTCCAAGTTGATGTGTGTGAAGCGCGAAGTTCCTAGGGTTCGAAGATGCTCTCTGGTGCTATCTAAGGCTCTTTTTTTCAACATACAATACCAATAAGTAAGAAATCCTTTCCAACGGGAGACACAGAGCCAGGGCGGGAGAAATTAAATCTCAAACGGGAGAATGGGAGATTTTGCAAAAATGGGTTTTCGGCGGGAGATCTCCCGTCGAAAACGGGAGAGTTGGAGTCTCTGTTAATTTGATGAGGGAAAAAATTAGAACCTGGTATTGATTATGGGCAGCTTACTAGCACAACGAGAAAGTTTCATTATCTTTATAGCAAAAGGTTCAAAGTAA